>JAODAL010011800.1:0-98266 GCA_025379985.1 Phyllomedusa bahiana
GCAGGGGGACAATAGTTGCCATTAAAAGAAAAGCTAAATGTGGCCAAGTACAGAGATATCCTGGATAAAAACCTCTTCCAGAGTGCTCTGGACCTCATACTGGGCTGAATGTTCATCTTCCAACAAGACAATGATCCTAAGCACATAGCCAAAATAACAAAGCAGTGGCTTCAGAACAACTCTGTGACCATTCTTGACTGGCTCAGCCAGAGCCCTGACCTAAACCCAAATGAGCATCTCTGGAGAGACTTGAAAACGGCTGTCCACCAACGTTCACCATCCAACCTGAGGGAACTGGAGAGGTTCTGCAAGGAAGAATGTCAGAGGATCCCCAAATCCAGGTGTGAAAAACTTGTAGCATCACTCCCAAGAAGACTCATGGCTGTACTAGCTCAAAAGGGTGCTTCTACTCACTACTGAGCAAAGGGTCTGTATACTTAAGACCATGTGATATTTCAGTTTTTGTTATTTAAAAAATTGCAAAAATATCTATATTTCTGTTTTTTTTTCTTTCAAGATGGGGGGGGCAGAGGCTACATTAATGAGCAAAAAAATTAACTTTTTTGATCTTACCAAATGGCTGCAATAAAAGAAAAAGTGAAAAATATAAAGGTGTCTGAATACTTTCCGTACCCACTGTATGACATTTTATCCTTGTTTTTGATTTTATATCTTTATTTTAATATTTTCTGTGTATCTTCTTTATCACATTTATTATAACCATATATATTCTTCTTTAAAGACCAGATAATTATCTATTCTAATTATGTATGGTGGGTCTATCTAACCCTTCATTGTTCCCCTCTTGGCCTTCTATATTTATTATTATCCAACCTCTTTTTAAATTTTGTCCTTTCAATATTTCCTATTTTTTCTATTTTGTCAATATACCTTTTACATTGACTTTCTACTGGTATTTCATTCTTTTACGACAGCTTTCATTAATTTACTCCTTTTCCTTTCTTCTTCCTATTCACTTTCCTTTTTCCACCTATCCTAGGTTTTATTTTATCCTCTGACTTTCGCTTACTCTAAATTCCTCTATTTCCTGTGATCTATATCTCTGTCTCTACATTTCTTTTTCATGCACTGATGCCCTTCCCTTACTGCACACACTCACACTGGGATCGTGCTGCGGACATCTTCCTTAAGGTCTTCGGACCTCCTAGCTCCTTTGCGACAACTTTTGGCGCCCACGCATTGGTATGCAACCTCCAGCGGCCATCATCCTTATTGTTCTCTGGCCTCCCTGCACCTCCGTGCATCTATGGTTACTATTCATCTACTCCTTCTCTGGACCTATTATCTTTTACTTACAATCTTACAGTTGAAACCAAAAGTTTATATACACTATCTAAAAAGACACATATGCATGTTTTTCTCAGTATCTGACATGAAATCAGAATAAACCTTACCCGTTTTAGGTCAATTAGAATTACCAAAATTATTTATAAATGCCAATATAATGAGAGAGAGAATTATTTAAGGTATTTTTATTACTTTCTGCAAACTGAAAAGTGTACAGACACTAGGATTACTATGCCTTTAAACTATTTGGGACAGCCCATATGATGATGTCATGTCTTTTGAATCTTTTGATAGGCTTATTGGCAACATCTGAGTTAATTAGAAACACACCTGTGGATGTATTTTATAGCACACCAGAAACACACTGTTTCTGTGTGTAATATCATGGGACAGTCTAAAGAAATCAGCCAAGATATCAGGAAGAGAATTGTGGACTTGCACAAGTCTGGATCATCCTTGGGTGCAATTTCAAGATACCTGAAGGTGCCTCATTCATCTGTACAAACAATTATACGAAAGTACAAACCACATGTGAATGTTCAGCCATCATACCACTCAGAAAGAAGACAGATTCTGTGTCTCAGAGACGAACGTGTTTTGGTCTGAAATGTGCATATCAACCCAAGAACAAAAGCAAAGGACCTTGTGAAGATGGTGGTGGAAGCTGATAAGATTGTGTGTTATTATCCACAGTGAAATGAGTACTGTATCAACATGGGCTGAAAAGCCACTGTGCCAGGAAGAAGCCATTGCTCCAAAAGAAATATATAAAAGCCAGTGTAAGGGACCCGTCAGGGGCGCACGAACCGACACCGACAGTGTGAGGCCCTGACACTGGTCCCAACCCCTCTCCCGGCCTTTTGGGGTGCCCGACTCCTGAATAGGTTGGCCCCAACCAGAAGACTGAGCACTATACTGAATAGTGTGAGACACAAGACGCAGACAAACAATACAAACACAACATGGGGTGGTCAAGCAAGCCAAGTCGGTAACTATCGGGAACACGGTACAAAGTCAGAAGGCAGAAGAATAAACGTGATCCAGCAGAGTAAGGTAACCAGGGAGGTCATCAGAATAGAGAGGGTGAGTAATAGGCAAAAACAGACCAGTGTAACCAGCAAAGAGAGGAGACAGAAGAGCCCTTAACTACCTTCTAGGAGAACTAAGGACAAAGGCAATAGGAGGAAGAAACGGAAGACCAGATAGGAAGGTAGAGCTGTCAATCACCCAGGAGCAAGGAGCCAGGTTAACCCATGGAGTGCTGGAAGATTCCTGGCCCAGGCGTCGGCCAGGAATCAATCAAGATAGCAGGGAGAAAACCCAGTTCACACTAGTAAACACACTATGTCAGAAACCATGGCTTACGTCGCATCGGCTGCGGCCGGCGACCAGAACTCAAAGCTGGGGTTCTTTCTGGCATGATCATGACAGCCAGATTAATGGTTGCAAATGCACACCGGAACAAAGACCTACATTTATGGAGACATGTCCTGTGTGATCTGACGAAACTAAAACTGAACTGTTTGGCCGTAATGACCATTGTTACGGTTGGAGTAAAAAGGGAGAAGTTTGGATGCCTAATAATATCATTCTAACTATGAAACACGGGGGTGGCAGCATCATGTTGTGGGGTTGTTTTGCTGCAGGAGGGACTGCTGCACTTCACAAAATAGATGGCATCATGAGTAAAGAAGATAATATGGCAATACTGAAGCAACAGCTCAAGACATCAGCCAGGATGTTAACGCTTGGGTGGAAATGGGTCTGTCAAATGGACAATGACAGGAACCCTACTGCCAAACTGCTTACAAAGTGGCATAACCATAACCAACTCAAGTTATTGTTGTGGCCATAACAAAGCCCTGATCTCAATCCTATTGAAGATTTATGGGCAAAACTGAAAAGGCGGGTGTCAGCAAGGCGACCTACAAACATGGCTCAATTACACCATTTCTGTCAGGAGGAATGAGCCAAAATTCCTACTACTATTGTGAGAAGCTTGTGGAAGGCTATCCAAAACATTTCACCCAAGTCATATAGTTTAAGGGCAATGCTACCAAATACTAATGAAATGTATGTAAACTTTTGACTTTGCAGAAAGTAATAAAAATGCCTTAAAAAAAAAGTCTCTCATTCTGCCATTTGGCAAATATAAATAATTTTGGCAATCCTAATTGACCTAAAACGGGTAAGGGTCATTCTAATTTCATGTCAGTGAGAAAAACATGCATATGTCTCTTTTTATATAGTGTATATAAACTTCTGGCTTCAACTGTATGTTCTGCTGGACTGATCACTCAAGTAACCTCACATAACCAGTTCCTCCTCTTTTCCTTATAATCTCCACTATAATTACTACCCCCACCTATAAACTCACAACCGGTTCTTCCCTATTCTCCCATAATCTATGCTATACTACTATCTCCACCTATACACCACATATAATATTACTTATTTGTACCTTTCCATACTTCCACCTCTACACTACGTACTCTATCCAGACTTTTCCCCTCCTACTACTATATACTAATTACTCCATTCTATACCCGTATTATTTACTTCTTTTTCCTATACAATACTACCACCTCCTAACTACTATTAGAATCTCTTTCATTCTATACACCACCTGATACCTATATTATTTATTTTTTAATCTCTACCTGACAATACCTACTTTTTTCTAATTTCATTATCCCTTTACTTACCTACACCATTCTTGAATGTTACCTTTTTCTCCCTATCGAATTCTATGTTGTGATCCCAAATACATAGTCCATACTTAATTTTTTATTCTATTTTTTTCGATTGTCAATTATCTATATTTACACGCATTGATACCTTATGTTCATCCTGTGTACCCATACCTTTACCATTCTGACCCTGTGTTCATTTTCTGTACCCATTTCGTATTTTCCTTTTGATATACTGTAGGGGCCTGTCCTCTTCTTTATTCTATCCTTTTCTCCCACTCTAACTTTACTAGTAGTTTTTATATTCATCCTTAGACCTTTTATTGAAACTTTAGGCTTTTTTCACTACATTATGCTCTACCCACATTTTAGTTCCTCCTATACACTTCTTTCCCCTTGGTTCTCTGGCCAGTGTAACTTTTGTATACAACAGATCCTCATGTCTTTCCTTTTCCTTATAGCACTAATACTTGATAAAGGCTTGGGAGAACCGAAACGTTGTGTATGGCTAAACTGCTATTTCATTCTGGTTGCCATACAGGTCATTTTGAGCAGAGAACCACTACAACTCAATAAAAATTCCCTTATTCTCTACAAATTCCCTTATTCGTGACACCATCGCATCGTTGAACTTCAACTTACAAGTCAAGGTTTACTGTCATACTCTTTACTTATCCAAGGATTAAGATTTTGGATTCTGCACCTCATCTCCATTATTTGGATAACAGACTCAGAATAACCATTTCCCTTAAGATCATAAAAGACAGTGGAATATACCAACACAAATCAAGGCTTAGTACCAGATGGTAACCTATTGCGTAATCTTCACCTGAGTGGACTTTTTAACCTTATGATTATTTTCCAACGCTCTCCCTGTTTTTTTGTACATTTTCTATAACTTTTGAGACAATATTATAAATAAAGCTCTTTTCTACGATCTCACAATCTCCATTTAGTGTGCCGTGGATTCTCCAAATTTTAAAAGAAGGCACTGATGGACTGAAGGCTTTTAAACTTGGTACAGGCCTGGTTGAAGCTAATCAAATGGGTCCTCTGTGCAGTGAATGTGAATTTTTGCACGGGGAGCAGTTGTAGTGCTTTAAAAGGTCAGCCCTTGACAATCACAGAGCATATGGTAAACTAGTGAAGTGTCTGCTCTTACTATACTTGGGCTAGGAAGGGACTGGTAAGGAAGTGGCTGGCTTAAGGTATCTATGTGGGTCGTCACTTAAGTACACTGTTAACAGCTAGCTCTGGAGGGCAGGAGTGTCTGCTGAGACTGTAGAAATAAAGTCAACCCAATAAGCATTTCCCACAAAGTGGTACCTCAGTCTTAGTGGTTGCATACTAAGATGCAAAATCTTAGTGGCTACATACACACTACATGGTTTCTTACCTCAGTAACATAACAATATTTAAAAGTTCCAGTTATTCTTACAGTTTGGCTTCACAGGATCCTCTCATTGGCCTGTGTTACTTCACACAGGCCCACACTCATTTGTCAACTTCTGTTTGACAAATACTTTCTTCATAAAGACCTTGCTCTAAAGGGCTCTGATCTAGGTGTAGTTACCCACAAAATTTTCTTTGCCAGTGCAACACTAGAACTCAGGAGACCTACCTCCAGTTCTCCTTCCAACACACCTACTGTCAGATTTGCATATATGGACACCACTCCCTGGAACCCTACTTTACCTCTTGCAGGCCCAGTTTATTGCTTCCAGAAATGTTCCAACTGAACCTATCCAATACCCACAATCTAGGCCAAACTACATGCATAGTTTTTCAAGTCACATTACAGGAACAATTAATCCCTACAGAGCTACCCAACAACTCACCAGAACAAGATGTTCCACCTTGACTTCCCAAAATGGACCTGACTTTAGCCTCTAGGTGTAAACATTCTACTGCTCAAACTATACATGTTATCCATACTAGAATTGTTTGCTTCAATCACATTGTTTTCGTTGGTATGCACTGATAGGGAAATTCAATGGTTTCCTTATTGTATGTTGTATGAGCCCCAAATTGGTGTATATTCAGGCCTGAATGGAACAAAACAAACACACATACACACAGTTTAATGTCTGAATGAATTCTGCAAGTTTATTTCCAATGCATTGAGTTATAAACCTTTTTTCTGGCTACTTGCCAAAAGATCATAAATTAGTAGTTTTCAATTAGTGTCATACAATGTATAGAAGAACATAAATTTGTGAAGTATACCAATTAGTCTTATCTTAAAACTAGTAGACAAGATAACAAACTATACTATTTCTTTTCATAAACCTAGACATTGTCTTGAAGGCGCCCACAGTGAGAGATTTATTAGACATTTATGTCTTTCTTAAGGGGCTCACATGAGATATGAAACACTAGAAACTTCTTTCTTTGTTTCTCTGGAGGCCCCATCTAGATAAGAGAGAATTCGTAATGTCTCACATTCCAAGTATAATAGGAGATATCTCTACTTTACCCTTCAAATATTGTAGGCTAATATGCCTTTATAAAAGTGAATACACAAAAATGGGGCAGATACAAGTTTGGAGGATAGAAAAAAGAGGATGATTCCCAAACATTCCCCAATTTTGAGATGGTTTTAATACAAACCTCACACTATCGGTTATATCGGGTGACCTAATGTCAACTGCTGGACTTGCCTAGACCTCCACCAGATTCCCTGCCATGTGCTTCTGTATTTATAACCCTTATCTCAATACCTTTTATTCTGGTCTTTCAAGTTTGGATCTGCTCATCCCTTTACACATACATTGTATTAGTTTAAATAAACAATATAAGCAAAAGATTATTATTATAACTTGCACTATAGGTTGTAATATTCCCATCAGCCACCCTCCTATTCCCTTGAACCAGTTTGCTGGATTTAAGAATGAAAAAAGTGCTACTCCACCATGTGTCTTTGTTCATCTGATGTTCTTTTAAAACCCATTTTCTCCTGAAATCTTTTACCTGGTCTATCTGCATGCGGACTTGCAGGTTCCCATCAGGGTCAATGTAGTGACAACACATTCGTCCAACAATGGCGCACATTCCGCCAAAAGACCAAGTAAGATAATCTAAAACTATATCATGTTGGTTTGTTGCTATAATTAATTGCCTCTCTGTATGTAGTTGGTAGCATTTACCACTTCCAGTATAGAATATATCTGATCATCTAGATAGTCAGTGGCTTCAAACTAATTTGTCCCATATCAGCACCCACCATTGGCCATATGAAGATATTTACTGGCTATTTTATTCCCAACACCCAATCTCTACTACGTGGGCCTACCATTTCTATGAGGTTTGTTATCTGCTGCTCGTTTAACAAAAAGATGGTATGGGATACTGTGTACAGGGATTTTATCATTTGACCGATTACTGTGGTTGGGGTCAGTCTTGGGCTAGAGTACGGGAACCATTACTTGCCACAGGTATCCCATTTATAAGCATTGTTACTACAAACCCAATAAACACTACGTGGTAGTTTCCACAAGTGTGAATGTCCCATGCTTAATTGATGTGCATAGTATACTAATCGTGTTACCTTGGACACTAAACATCTTTTTTTTCTCCCAGGGGTTTACAATATCCTATAGAGGTAGCACAATTATTAAGATTAGGTGTGTAGGTTTGTGTCAGACTGATCATAATTTGGACATACAGTACCAGCTATGTTGAGACATAGTCGTCCTTTGCAGAAGGAAAGGAATCGGCCCATTCCCAAGAAGCATTGTGTATTACCCTTTCTAATAATGCAGGATTCCATGCTATGGAAGCAGCTTCTAGCTTGCTGAAGTTTCTCCCAAAGCTAATTTGGATACCTTCACTAGGAATTTCTCCTAAGGGCAGACTTCTTTGAGTGTCCGGGGAAACCCCAAAGTACCCCTCTGAAGGCCATTATCTGTGTACCTCCTGTGTTTAGACTAACTTTTGGCCCATCCACCAGGGTAAGGAAACCCAACCTAAAAATTGGGTATGGGAACACTAGTGTTAACTAGTTTAAGTGTGTGTCATTCATGAAATATGACATGGCATCTTTTGACTACTTTACATCAAACATTTCCTCTTGAGTCAATGGAACAGCCATATGGGGCATGGAGGAGGCTGAACGGGGCTGTGTGTGCATATCCAACAATCTGATACGTTTAGCCCTTCATTTAGAAATCATGTGGTTTTTATGAACTTATTTTCCCATTCTTTATTAAGTGTGTTGTGTAGTCCCTCTGTCAGGATCAGCTGCAGCAGCATCATCAGGAAGTCGTCATCTTTGGGTGTAGACACTTTCTTGCAGTGGGAAGCATGGATCCAATTCGGCTTCCTTCAAGTTTCACCGAGGTGCTTGTGGTCAGCAGCACTTGGAAGGGACCGTCAAACCTTGGCTCCAAAGCATTTCTCACGTTTCTCTTTATCCCCACCCAGTCTCCTGGCTCAAGAGTATGCGTTCCCTCTAGGGAATTCGGATCGGAATGGAAAAATACACTTGATCATGTGCCCACTTTAACCTTTTACTTAGCGACTGCACATAGGAGGTCAATGTGCCATGCTGGAGTTGCATCTGCTGGGGGAAGTGTAACCCTAATCTGGGGACACTTCCAAATAGTATCTCATAGGGAGACAAGCCTGTCACTTTGTTTGGCACGTACCTTACCGAGAACAAGGCTAAGGGAAGACACTCTGTCCAGGGCTTCCCTGTCTCACTCATGGCTTTTTGAATCTTTAATTTTAATGTTCCATTTAGTCTCTCTATTTTGCCACTGCTCTGGGGATGATAAGGCGTGTGGTACGCTAATGTTATCCCTAGGGCTGACATTATGTGTTGCATAACTTCACCTGTGAAATGGGTACCTCTGTCTGATTCAATTACCTCCGGTACTCCATACCTGCACACAACCTCACTCAGAAGTTTCTTTGCTGTTACCTGTGCAGTGGCTTTCGTTACAGGAAATGCTTCCGGCCATCCTGAAAAGAGCTCAACACATACAAGCACATATTCATACTTGCCCATGGGAGGAAGTTGAATATAATCTATTTGAACTCTGTGAAAAGGATAGAGTGACTTAGGCATATGTTTTCGGGGTGTTCTTACAGTCTGTCCTGGATTGTTCAGTGCAGAAATCATACAACCTTGTACGAGTCTCGCAGCAGCAGTGCTGAATCCTGGAGCTATCCAAAGTTTGTCAACAGTGGCAATCACGGCCCCTTTTTGATAGATATGTTTTTCCATGGACCACTTGCGCCATCATTGGGAACAGGGCTCGTGGCAGGCAGGTTCTGGTGGAGTTCCCCCATATGCCATCTTTCTCTTTAGCTCCCATCTCAGTCCATTTCTTCTTTTCTTCTGCTGTAGCCTGTGTAGACAAAGTCTTTAAGACACTCACCTCCAGGTCTTTGATTGCAAGCATTTGGACCTGTTTCACGTCTTCTTCTTCTTCTTTCTTCCACGGTTTCAGTGCTGCTCTTTTTGCCACACTATCAGCGAAGGCATTTCCTTTAGTTTCGAGGGTGTTGTTTCTGGTATGAGCCTTTACCTTGATTATCGCCACACGTTCTGGTAATAGAGAGTCCATAAACTCCTTTACTGCTGCACCATTCTTGATGGGTTGTCCAGAAGAGGTCAGGAAACTTCTTGCTCTCCAAATGGGACCATAGTCGTGTGCGATGCCGAAGGCGTATCTAGAGTCTGTGTAAATATTAGCAGTCTTACCCTTCTCCACTCTACACGCTTCAGAAAGTGATCGAAGCTCCGCCTCTTGCGCGGGAGACAAAGGTGGAAGCGCTTGGGCCCAAGATTGTGTCATGTTGTGTGACCACAGAATATCCAGTAGGGGAACTGTCCATCACCCTCCTTGCAATCTGGAGCCATCTACAAATAACTCAAAATCCAGGATTAGCCAAAGGTGTTTCATCAACATTTTCAAATTCTACTGTTTCTTGTTGCATTAGAGATTTTACAATCATTTTTCATGTGTGGCATCATGCAATTCTGTGTCAGTTAAGGATTTTACAAATAAACTTTCTTCCCGCCTCCCCCATTTGAATCCATGAAAACTATTGGCAGTAGAATAGTTTGGATTCAATGTAGTGCAACCTTTGAAATGTGATGTTTGGTGGCATCAATAGGGCACATTGCATCTTAATTTTCTGGCAAGGGAGAGGTGTTTTGGCTGTACCTGTGTCAGTATGCCTTGAATGTCATGAGGACAGTCAAGGGATATGTCAAGGTGATTTCTGAGGATTTTTCTACAAGTGCCTGCACTGCAGCTACGGCCCTGACACATGAGGGGGCACCTCGTGCTACAGTGTCCAGACGTATGGGGTAGAATCCCAAAGTCTGGCCTCCCACCATGTTGTTGTGTGAGAACACTTTGCAACCAAAGTTCAGGCAGAAGAGAGAAAAGGGCAAAGAGTAGTTTGGTTTCCAAGGGCTGGAGAGGAGAGTTGGCAACCTTCAAAGAGTGGAAGTTGTCAAAGCCTGTGGGGAAAGAGGGAAAAAAGGAACAGTAAAAAGACAGGCATACATCGGTTCCATTAAAATGGAGGCAGATCTAAGGGCCAAGGCCTACAGTATGAGACTAGGCCAAGGAAAGTTCTCAATTTCTGTAGTGTGTTTGGAACAGGCAAAGCTTGTATAGCAGTTTTCCTTTCCTCAGTCCTCAAATCAGACGGTATGTGGCATCCCTGAATGACTGATATGGCTGCCCCCGTATCCACTAGGAAATGAATTTCTTTTCCCATCACCTCCCCATTCATGTATATTGCCACACCTTCTTCTGAAGCTTTTACAGGGAGGACTGGTTCAGGGTTGCCAGCTCCTCATTGAGGGAGCGTTGCACCCTTGATCAGTGTCTGAGCAGGGGGGTTTGCAGCCAGAAAAGACCTGCAATTTCCTTAAAAAGCCCGGGTTTTTTGCAAAAATTTACAAATTTTAAATTGTGTTTTGGTTTGCCCCCTCCTCTGTTTATAATTTCCTGGCCAGAGTCTTTGCTAATGGAGGCAAGCAACACTTTTCTTTTCCTTTTCAGACCTGAGATCTAAAACTCAAAGGGCCCTTTGGCAGCTTGTAACAGTTTCAGGGGATCACTATGCCGCCACTCCCGGCTTGCAGGCTTTCAGTCTAGACTGCAGGGGCTGTTTAAGTCCCTCAACAAAAGCTGTAACCAAAAAGAGTATCAGCAATAAACATTCCCCATGTCATTATATCCCAAACAGTCCACCTTTGCTGCAGCCTAGCATTTAAAACTGTTCAACAGACTCACCCTTTTCCTGGGTCAGATCAGAGAGGGCTATGGATGTCTCCTTCAGTTTCTCCCTAGCCCAATCTCTGAGCCCTGTGCAAAGATCCCTACCACTCTGCACAGTTTTCTGCTCTGCTGCAGTGTCAGGTTCATGTTCAATTTTCTTAATGCATCCATTATCACTTTACCATAGCTTTCCCCCAGCTTTTAGTGCTATAAGGGGGGCCAGATCAACCAGGCTGCATTATAAGTCTCTTGAATTTGCACCATATGGCGATAAAAAGCCATCGGTCTGGTGACAGGGTCAGGTCTTGTGAAATAAGACTGGTTTGTTCAGAGGGGGACCAAGGCTTTTTAATCTGCAGTAAGCTGGTTTTTACACCAAACCTGTCTGAGTACAGAGCGATAGGGGGTGTACTAATATCTGGGTTTGTGCGCACTCTCACTTGTCCCTTCCTCACGTGTGGGCTGTGGAGCAGCTACCCCAGGAATAAACACAGTTTTGGTAATTACAGGAAATATCCCTGGTTGTGATCTGGGACGGGGAGCTCCACAATTAAAACAATCCTCTCGCCAATCAGGATTTTGCCGGCCACATCTTGTACAAGTCCAGACTCCAGGGTTACTTGGAGCAGACAGTAAACTATTCCCTGCATAGGGAGATGGATTTTTTTCAGGGAGAGCATAATACATAACCCCTTTATGTTCTTTACTTCTGTAACCCTCTCTTTCAATCTCTTTACTTACCCTCACCCAACTATCCAACATGTCACTAAGCTTGTGATCTTTAACCCAGCCCCCATATTTGGGGGGCAAAATCTTCCCAATGATTACCCATCCAGCAATCCAGTATTAAACCCCATCTTGCTTTTTGGTAACAATTTACTGCAACCAGTTGCAACAGCTCTCTGTCCTGCCCTATCTTTTACTATCTCCTGGGCTGTAAACCAAATGGCCTGTTTCTCCTGTGTGTTTCCCATATTCAGAATTCCTGCAGTACGCTGTTAAGCAGCCGTATGCTTAAACCTCCTCCCCCCCTTCCTTCTGTCTTATACTTGTTTCTCTCTATTCCTTAAGACTTCCTCAATGCTCTAAAACACTGTGTCTTATCAAGAAAGAAACTTTTTAAAGATCAGTTAGGGGGTTCCAGGGTTCCCTTCTTCCCTGGTTTATATGACTAGTCAATTTCCACAAAATCCAAATGAGAAACACAATATACAGGGAAACACCAAAGGTAAAACTAACTACAGCCCAAATATCCATTTTGCAACAGAGCAAAAAGCACACTCATACAACATACCCTTCTTATCAGGTTTTGCAAAAAGCCAAGGTTTTAATAAAGGAGACAAAGCTTACTTTACACTCGGACGAGAAAACAAAAGCACTTAGAAGCACAGAAACAGTTGGTAAGATAAAGGCTCTCACCTGTCAGCGCTGACTTGTTGTAGATCTGTGGTTCCACGAGCTCCCGTAGTCCAGCTCTGGGTCCGGGTGGTCAGCAAGTCATCTTCCTTCCCTCGAGCCTCACGTATAGAGCGCCAGGTTTGATAGGGAAATTCAATGGTTTCCTTATTGTATGTTGTATGAGCCCCAAATTGGTGTATATTCAGGCCTGAATGGAACAAAACAAACACACATACACACAGTTGTATGTCTGAAAAGAATTCTGCAAATTTTATTTCCAATGCATTGAGTTATAAACCTTTTTTCTGGCTTTCTTGCCAAAGATCATAAATTAGTAGTTTTCAATTAGTGTCATACAATGTATAGAAGAACATAAATTTGTGAAGTATACCAATTAGTCTTATCTTAAAAAATAGTAGACAAGATAACAAAATATACTATTTTTTTTTCATAAACCTAGACATTGTCCCTTGAAGGCGCCCACGTGAGAGATTTATTAGACATTTATGTCTTTCTTAAGGGGCTCACATGAGATATGAAACACTAGAAACTTCTTTCTTTGTTTCTCTGGAGGCCCCATCTAGATAAGAGAGAATTCGTAATGTCTGCACATTTTCCCAAATATAATAGGAGATATCTCTCACTTTACCCTTCAAATATTGTAGGCTAATATGCCTTTATATAAGTGAATACACAAAATGGAAGGCAGATACAAGATGGAGGATAGAAACAAGAGGATGATTCCTAACAGCACTTTTATTGAAGGGAACTATACATAAGGATAAAATTTGAACCTCAGGCAACATATAAAACTATTATATTGTGGCTTGCCTGTATCTCACAGGAAACTAATCTTTTAATGTGTTCTTGCATCAGCAAGTATGGCCTTTTTTTTAGTGATATATATATTACATTTTCCCTCAGTTTCAGCAATTTGCTTTAGATCTTGGTGTAGGGACTCTCAAAACACAAATAAGATCCCCAAAGTTAGTTGCCGGTATGCAAACTTTGAGCTTTACTTAATAATACTTTTTTCGTAAAGGGGTGTTCCAATCATACACTTAAATATCATATACACTCACCGGCCACTTTATTAGGTACACCATGCTAGTAATGGGTTGGACCCCCTTTTGCCTTCAGAACTGCCTCAATTCTTTGTGGCATAGATTCCACAAGGTGTTGAAAACGATGCTCAATTGGTCCCAAAGGGGGCCCCCAAAAGTGCCAAGAAAATATTCCCCCACACATACACCACCACCACCAGCCTGAACCGTTGATACAAGGCAGGATGGATCCATTCTTTCATGTTGTTGACCCCAAAATTCTGACCCTACCATCCAATGTCGCAGCAAAATCGGACTCATCAGACCGGGCCCAACGTTTTTCCAATCTTCTACTGCCAATTTCGATGAGCTTGGGGCAAATTGGAGCCTCAGTTTCCTGTTCTTAGCTGAAAGGAGTGGCACCCGGTGTGGTCTTCTGCTGCTGTAGCCCATCTGCCTCAAAGTTCGCCGTACTGTGCGTTCAGAGATGCTCTTCTGCCTATCTTGGTTGTAACGGGTGGCTATTTGAGTCACTGTTGCCTTTCTATCAGCTCGAACCAGCCTGCCCTTTCCTCCTTTGACCTCTGGCATAAAACAAGGCATTTCCCCCCACAGGACTGCCGCTCACTGGAATGTTTTTTTTTTTCGGACCATTCTCTGAAAACCCCTAGAGATGGTTGTGCGTGAAAATCCCAGGAGATCACAGTTTCTGAAATACTCAGACCAGCCCTTCTGGCACCAACAACCACTGCCACGTTCAAAGGCACTCAAATCACCTTTCTTCCCCATACTGATGCTCGGTTTGAACTGCAGGAGATTGTCTTGACCATGTCTACATGCCTAAATGCACTGAGTTGCCGCCATGTGATTGGCTGATTAGAAATTAAGTGTTAACGAGCAGTTGGACAGGTGTACCTAATAAAGTGGCCGGTGAGTGTAGATAGTTCTGAGCACAGCCAAAAGCTGTGTTTGGCTGTACTCTGAATTTCCGTAAAACAGAATGGAAAGTCATATACTAGCGCAACTTGCTCTCCATTCTAAGCCAACACTTTTAGGGACCCGTTCCCATGATTGGAGCATGTCCCACAGGTGGGACCCACACTTATCAGACTTGTCTGGTATATCCTATTAATATGTCTTCAAAGTCTATGGTGGAAGCACCCCTTTAGCCCCTTACTGCCGGAGCCAGTTTTGGCCTCTCTGACAGAGCCCCGTTTTTTAAATCTGGCATGTGTCACTTTATGTGAGAACAAATTTTTGACACTTTTATCTATCCATGTGATTCAGAGAATGTTTTTTCCTGAGACATTGTGCTTTAAGAAAGTAAGAAATTTTGCTCCAAAAAGTCTAATTTTACCATTTTCAAACTTCAAAATTTTCTGCATGTAAGACAAATAGTTATTTCTAGAGATGGGCGAATTTCTCAAAAATTCGATTCGGTCACTTCGCCGAATTTTTCCGACAAAAATAAATTCGGTCCGAATTACTTCGGCACGAATCGCGTTAAAAGCAGCTATTCCAGGCTGCACAGAGCCTGCAGGGTGCTGTAGAACGTTGTGCCATGCTTAAATAAGCAGAGGGAGCTTGTTTTGGCTTTCATACAATGTTGGTGTTTTAGTATGACACGCAGATGAACTGCCGCCGCTCTAAGAATTCGCTATCACTATAAAATTCCCCTGGGCACTTAAGAGGGGCAAAGACTTGACCAAAAAACACGAGTCAAGGCCAGCGGGAAAGCTGGAAAAAAACAAGCTGAGGCTCAGGTTGGCAACATCATGACAGAGTGTGGAGGTGATGCGGCAGCCACAGCAGCATGAGGACAGGCGTGGCACAATTGAACATTCTAGAGGTGGCAAAACACGAGGTAGCCCAGAGTGGCACAATGACTGAGAGCGGAGGTCACGGCGCAGCAGTATGAGGTCCAGGCAGTGGCACAATGACATTCTGGAGGCGGCAAAACTTAATAGGCCACAGAGTGGCACAATGATACAGATGGAGTCACGACAGCAGCAGCATGAGATCAGGCAGTGGCACAATGGACATTCTGGAGCGGCAAAACAGAATCAGGCCACAGAGTGGTCACAATCACACAGTTGGGAGGTCACGGGGCGGCAGCAATATGAGAATCAGGCAGTGGCACAATGACATCTGGAGGCGGCTAAACAGTAATAGGCCACAGAGTGGCACACTCACACAGTGTGGATGTCACGACGGCGGCAGTATAGGTCAGGCAGTGGCACAATGACATTCAGTAGGTGGCAAAACAGTATTAGGCCACGAGTGGCACAATGATACAGTGTGAGGTCACGACAGCAGCACATGAGATTCAGACAGTGGCACAATGACATTCCTGGAGGCGGCAAAATAGTATAGTAGGCCACAGAGTGGCACAAACACACTGTGTGGAGGTCACGGCGGCAGCAGTATGAAAATTCAGGCAGTGGCACAATGAGACATTCTGGAGTCGGCTAAACAGTATAAGGCCACAGAGTGGCACAATCACACCAGTGTGGAGGTCACGGCGGCAGCAATAAAATCAAGGCAGTTGGCACAATGACAATTCTGGAGGCGGCAAAACCGAATTAGCCACAGAGTGGCACAATCACACAGTGTGGAGCGTCACCGGGCGCGGCAGCAGTATGAGATCAGGCATGGCAAAATGACATTCTGGAGGCGGCAAAACAGTATTAGGCCACAGAGTGGCACAATCACACAGTGTGGAAGGTCACGACACAGAAAGCAAGAGATCAGGCCGAGGCAAATGACATTCTGGAGGCGGCAAAACCAGTATTAGGCACAGTAGTGGCACAATCACACACAGTGTGGAGGTCACGCGCGGCAGCAGTAAGAGATCAGAAGGCAGTGCACAATGACAATCTGGAGGCGGCAAAACAGTATTAGGCCACAGAGTGGCACAATCACACAGTGTGGAGGTTCACGACAGCAGCAGCATGATATCAGGCAGTGGCACAAAGACATCTGGAGCGGCAAAACAGTATTAAGGCCACAGAGTGTGCACAATACCACACAGTGTGGAGGTCCCCCCCCATATGGGCGGCAGCAGTATGATATCAGCAGTGGCACAAGACATTCTGGAGGCGGCAAAACAGTATTAGCCACAGAGATGCACAAACATCAACAGTGTGGAGTCACGGGGCAGCAGTATGAATCAGCGCAGTGCACAATGACATTCTGGAGGCGGCAAAAAACAGTATAAGGCACAGATTGCACATCACACAGTGTGGAGTCACGGCGGCAGCATATTAATTCAATAGCAGTGGCACAATGTACATTCTGGAGGCGCAAACAGTATTAGACACATGAGTGCACAACCACACAGTGTGAGTCCACGACAGCAGCCAGCATGAGGATCAGCAGAGGCACAATGACATTCTGGAGGCGGCAAAACAGAATTAGGCCACAGAGTGTGCACAATCACCACAGTGTGGAGGTCACTGCGGCAGCAGTAATGAGATCAGGCAGTGCACATGACCATTCTGGAGGCGGCAAAACATTATTAGGGCCACCGAGTGGCCAATCTCACAAGTGTTTGGGAGGCACGACAGCAGCAGCAAGAGATCAGGTCAGTGTTACACATGACCTTCTGGAGGCGCAAAAACAGTATTAGGCCACAGAGAGGCACCATCACACAGTGGGGAGGTCACTGCGGCAGCAAGTAATGAGATCAGGCAGATGGCACATGACATTCTGGAGGCGGCAAAACAGTAATTAGCCCACAGAGTGCACAATCACACAGTGTGGAGGTCACGGCGGCAGCAGCATGAGGTCAAGGCAAGTGCACAATACACAGTGTTTGGAGGACATGGCATCAGCCACAGCAGCTGCATGAGGTCACACAGTGGCACATTACACAGTGTGGATGTCACGGCAACAGCAAACAGCAGCAGCAGCAATGAGGTCCTAGAGTGGGCACAATGACAGAGATGTTGAAGGTGGTGGCAATACCAGTCCCTGGAAAAGATGGTGGTACAGATGTTAGAAACTGTCCAGCAGATTGGGCATCAGTTGGTGGCGGCAACAGAAAAAGTGGCTGAGGCAGGTAGTTTGAACCCATACTGACGCCTAAGCATGGTGTGTGGAAATCCTGGCCGATCCACTAGCCTGATTCCATCATGACAAAGGTCAGATCTTTCCACATTTCCCGTGTGACAAGCGGGTATCTCCTAGGGTAACGATGGCCCCACCGCACTGTGAACACCCGCTGAAACCACACTACTGCCGGGCAGGAATCAGCTTCTCCACAGCAAAACTCGGCAAGTTGCGGCCACCACATCCAGTTTTTGGCTGCCCAGTAGTCCCAGCGGATCTTCCTAACACGAGGTGGCAGATTCTGACTCAAAAGGCACAACCCTGTTGGTTCAGGGACAGCTTCAAGCCTGCAGCTGCTTGCATGCTGCTCGGCGACATGCCTTCCTCACTAGGCGGGTGAAGTAAGCTGCTCATCAGGGACCCAGACTTAGATACTCCTGAAGGAGCTGGAACTGCTCCTACCCCCCCCTCACCCACACCCACCTTCCCCCAGCGCCACGGCAGTTACGTGAGCGCTGAAGAACCCCCCGGTCAGACCGGTCAGAGGAGGGACGCTGCCGCACATAGGCAGCAGCCACCTGATTACGGATGATTTCCCTATAGTGTATTTGAGTTTGTTCTTCCTCTCAATACTGGGAAAAAGGCCCCATATTGGACCGGTAGCGAGGGTCCAATAGGGTGTAGAGCCAGAAGTCATCCTCTGCCGATGCTGACAAATCGGCCGTCACTAGCCAGGCAAATAAGCATGCCTGCGGCCATCTGCACAAGATGACTCCGAGGGGCTCCTGCCGCCATTCACTGTATACTGCCACGGTGCTTGGTCATCTGCCTCGTCTTCCTCATCTCCATCCACCTCCTCCAGCTCTCCTGCACCGCCACACATTCACCTGGGTAGAAAATCCACTGCATATCACCAGACAATGCTTCTGCTCCAAAGTCCTCTCTCCTCCATTTCAGTCCCCTACCGACTCTGTGGCCGCGAAGATGTAGTCGCCACGCTCCTCCAGTCCCCCTGCCCAGACAGATTTTTCAGCATCTGTTCCAGGACATAGAAGCAGTGGAATGAAGTTATTCATCCCGTATCCTGGCGACTGACAAATAAACGTTGCCACTCCACGAATGGCCCACAAACAAACGGCAGGGTAACGCCTCGAGCTGCCCAGGCTGACATCAAAGTTACACAGCGGGAGTACTTCTGTCTGCCTGGATCATCAAAAAATCGTTAATGGCCTTTCTCTGTTCATACAGTCGCGGTTCCAACATTGTGCAAGGCTGGAATTCCAGCGGGTTGAAAAACATCGCATATAAGATTGTGTTGGGAGGCCGTTCTGCCGCTTGCAACTCGATGGAGGGTGTTCCTGGCTTTGTACGAAAGGATAAGTGCATGCACCGATTTCCAGGCATTTTCAGATTGTAATCTGAAGATCGGTGGGAAGACTTCAGGAACCTTTTTCACACCAGATTTGAACAAGTGCGCCATGCCGGCGCATGGATCATCCCTCCTCGGTGCAGCATGGACACCAAGTTCCGCCCATTGTCCGTCACTCCATGGTTCCGATCTGCAGTTGCGCGGAGAAGCCACACCATCGCTGTTCTGCTGCATGACGCGGAGCAGTTCCTCCCCTGTGTGACTTCGTTCACCCGAGGCAAGCCAGGATGTAGAACTGCGTGACACCGCTGTGCCCAACACATGTGTATGATGAGCAGTACTTTGTGAGGCAGTGACGGTGGTGGTGGTGAGGAGGAGGAGGCGGACCATTGAGCGCAGGTGCAGCATTTGACAACGTGGAGGAGAAAGCGGCGTCTCCTGTCCAAGTTGTAGGTGTGCCTGGGCTGAAGCACAATTCACCCAGTAGGCCGTAAAGGACATTACAGGCCCTGCACCCGTAGTTTAAACGCTCCAGACGTCCGCACTTCTGTGCTGCCTTAGGAACAAACCGATAAAGCTCAAGGACTGACCCACCTATCTGTCTACAAATTATGAAGTGCTGTGTACAGCCTTATTGGAAAAGAAATACGGCTGGGAAACTCTCCATCTAGGCTCGGTCACAAGCCATTAATCTCTGAACGGAGCAGAGTCCACCATTTGGGGGGGGAAAGGTGTGTGGTGGGGGGGGCGGGGGGGGGGGGGGGGGGGGGGGGGGGTCGGGGGGGGGGGGTTGGGCAGGGTAGCAACAAATTGGACAGGAGCACGGTCAGCTGCCTGCAGGGGGACCTTAGGAGGTTGGGGGGACGTTACTGTGTGTCGTAGTGGAATAGGGGGAATTATCTGTTCGTATGATGGATGCCATGATAACAGGAGCAGGAGCATATGGACCGGGAGAAGATGTCAAAGAGAAACAGCTCCCTTCGCAGAGGTGGTGGAGCCTTGACTGGCTGCAATGGCATCGTGCCAACTGGCGCTGCTGCTGCTGCTGTAGCTGCGGCAGCAGAATGACCACCACATCCCTGACCCGTTTCTCCCAAGCCACACCGATGGTGACGCGCATGTGTTGACCAGGGCGGGTGCCAACGTTAGCTCCTGGCCACGCTTCACTTTCTGCCCACATATTCTACATATTACCCATATCGGACTCCTCCGGTGTCCTTAGCAAATAACTGCCACACCGCCGAGTATCGGATATTACCGCCAACGCTCTGCACTGAGTGACTACTCCGCGCTGCCAGTCGCTGAGGTCCCCCCTTGTGCCGCTACTTTCTTGGACCTGCAAAGCGGGTTTTTTTACCCCGTGGGCCGCTTGGCTCCCGACCTCACACTGCTGCTATCCTGCTTGACTCATGGCCACACCACGACCCACTTCAGGCTGCGTGCTGCCTTACGCGAAGCTGACGCCCTCTTCTCCTGACGATGATGATCCCTTGCCTCGACCCCGCTCCCAAGTGGCGGTCGTACATCATTATCTATTTGTGGTTTCATCGTCCACGGCTGTCCTCATCACCGGTCTTTGGTATGCCGAGGCTGACCTCTCAACAACCTGACCTCCCATTACCACTCTCCACATCTATACTTTGCGCCTACTTCAAGAAGCAGGCGATATTTGGCCCCATTTCTTCGCTGCAAGTAGCTGCTTGACTACTATGCCCTCCTCAAATTTTTTTCATCCACGCTATATAGTGGCGCTGAGCCCAGACCACATAGTAGATCACTGGTTGAGGGAACCGGATGGGACAGAGGCGGGCTAAGGACAGTTGAGGCCGCTGACCCCTCGCGGCCAATGCCAACTAATGGTTGTGTCTGAGTTCCCACCGACTCTTTGGCTTGGGGGTAGTACAGATGTCATCTGGGAGGAAGAAGGAAGACCTAGTCAACCAAATCAAGAACCATGGGTTGCTGAACAACACAACGGCCGCTAGATGACAGCGGCAGTTGTGGCCTCCAACCGATGACCCTGCATGCGACGTCCCCCTTAGCGAGCTGCGACCTCTGGGCCTGTTCCAGGAATGTTTGTGCCACTGCCGACTAACGCAGGGTGCAGAGCTCACAGCCACCAACACTGTCTGACATACAGTTTGTTTCTAAAAAGAACAGACAACTGTTGTGATGATGATAACTGTATATTAAAAATATACACCCTGTTTTTGACTCCCAAATGAACCCAGTAACAATCTTGGGTAAACTTGGATATACAATTACGCACCAAAATGGCCAGGAAAATTTACTTGTATTTGTTGTTTACAAAAATACTGTTTGTTATACTAAATGATAAAAGCACAAACAGGCTTAATTAACCTTCGAACCATGAATTAGGCTACAGGAAAAATATATATTTTGGCGTTGAAAAAAGGACGATTTTATTTTTTGTCAGCAAACCACAAAAACAACGCTTAAAACCCTGGAAGTAAATGCCCAAAAAAAGAATTGTGAGACGCATACAAAATAAGTAGCATTGTTAACTTGTTACAATTGCGTTTTTTCTACCCACACACAAGAGATACCGTTGTATTAACCTTTGGCTGTGAATTAGGCTACAGGAAAAATTTAAATATTTTGGCGTTGAAAAAAGACGGTTAATTTTTGTCATCACACACAGCAAAACAACGCTTAATTAAACCCCAGTATGTAAATTGCGCCACAAGAATTGAGCCCACAAAATATAGCTTTTGTAGCGTGTTACAATTGCGTGTTTTTCTACGCCACACAAAACAAGAGATACAGTTGTAAATGACTTTGCTTTTGATTTGCTACAGAAAAATTTATATATTTTGGCTTTGAAAAAAGAGGAACGGTTTCCTTGGGGTCATCACACCACAAAACAACGCTTAATTCACACCCGGATGTAAATTGCGCCAAAGAAATGAAGCCCCACAAAATTAGTAGCTTGTAGCGTGTTACAATTCGTGTTTTGTACGCCACACAACAAGATACAGTTGTAATTAACCTTTGACTTGTGAATTAGCACAGGAAAAAATTTAATATTTTGGCGTTGAAAAAGACGGGTTTATTTTGTCAGCACACCAGCAAAACAACGCTTAATTAGCCCCAGGAATAAATTGCGCCAAAGAAAGAGCCGCACAAAATAGTAGGCTTTGTAGCATAGTTATAATGGGCGGTGTTTTTCTCTACGCCACACAACAAGAGATACAGATGTAATAAACCTTGCTTTGTGAATTAGGCTATACAGAAAAATTCATATATTTTTGGCGTTGAAAAAGACGGTTTCGTTGGTCAGAGCACACCAGCAAAACAACGCTTCAATTAACCCCAGGATGTAAAATTGCGCCAAAGAATTGAGCCCCAAAAATAGTAACCCCCCCCCTCCCGCGTTGTAGCGTGTTCTAATAAGCGTGTTTTCTACAGCCACACAAGCAATAGAAACAGTGAAATAAACCTTTGCTTTTGAATTAGGCTACAGAAAAATTTATATATTTTGGCCTGTTGAAAAGACCGTTTCCCTTGTGTCAGCACACCAGCAAAAACAACGCTTAATTAACCCCGATGTAAATTGCGCCAAAGAATTGAGCCGCACAAAATGGTAGCTATGTAGCGAGTTACAATTGCGTGTTTTTTCTACGCCACACAACAAGAGATAACAGTTGTAATTAACCTTTTGCTTGTGAATTAGGCTACGAAAAATGAAATATTTTTGGCGTTGAAAAAAGAACGTTTCTTAGGGTCAGCACACCAGCAAAACAACGCTTAATTAACCCCTGGATTAACTGTGCGCCAAAGAATTGAGCCCCACAAAATAGTAGCTTTGTAGCGTTTTTACAATTGCGTAGTTTTGCTACGCCACACAACAAGAGATACATAATGACTTAACCTTTGCTTGTGAATTAGGCACAGGAAAAATTTATATTTTTTGGCGTTGAAAAAGACGGTTTCTTTGGGGTCCAGCACACCAGCGAAACCAATCGCTTAATAACCCCTGTGATGTTAAATTGGCGCCAAAGAATTAAGCCCCACGACTAAAATAGTAGCTTTGTACGTGTTACAATTTGCGTGTTTTCTACGCCACACAAAGCCCTACACAAAAGCTAACAGTTGTACTTAACCTTTTGCTTGTGAATAGGCTACAGGAAAAATTTATATATTTTGCCGTTTGAAAAAGACGGTTGTCTTGGGTCAGCACACGCAGCAAAAAACACGCTTAATTAACCCCTGGATGTAGATATGTCGCCAAATAATTGAGCCCACAAAATAGTAACTTTGTACGTGTTTCAATTGCGTGTTTCTACGCCACACAACAAGATATACAGTTGTAATTAACCTTTGCTTGTGAAATTAGGCTACAGAAAAAATTTTAATATTTTTGGCGATGAAAAAGACGGTTTTCTATGGGTTCAGCACACCACAAAAACAACGCTTAATTAACCCTGATGTAAATTGCGCAAATAGAATAGGAGCACCAAAAAAGAAGTGGTATTTGTATGTAAAAACCTGTATCTTTAAATGAATACTACAGAACTGGCTTAGATCCACTTGGATATTGAATGTATATGCAGCTGCAGTGGAACGCACTCTGATTTCGAGATTCCAATACCCCAAAAAATTAGAAATAGAACTTTAAGAGAACAGTCCTCTGAGAGAAGCTGAGTACACCCTCACAGAAATCGTGAATAAAAAATCAATCTTCAGAAGAGCAATCACCGCGCAGCAACCTTCCCTGATTAGCACAGTGAGAGGAGTGTGAGCTCCCGGCGTCGCGCCCATACTTATATATTGCGGTGACGTTCACAGAATCCCGCCGGTCTCTGACTTGGCTTCATCTCTCTGCACATGTCAAGCAGGCTAGCCATTCTACCTCCCAGAGTGCTTTGCCCCATGTAGCGCCTTGTGCTCGCAGCCATTTTATCAATCAAAAGCACACTTCGTTCAATTTACATCCAGGGGTTAATTAAGCGTTGTTTTTCAGCTGTGGTGACTCCAAGAAACCGTCATTTTTCCAATCAACCGCCAAAATATACTACATTCTTATTCCTGTAGCCAAATACACAAGCAAAGGTTAATTACAATTTTTTCTCTTGTTGTGTGGCCGTAGATACAAGCCATTGTAACACACGCTACCAAGCTCTAGTTTTGTGGTTGCTCAATTCTTTTGCGCAATTTACATCAGGGGTTAATATAATCGTTGTTTCTGCATGTTTTTTACCTCAGTTGAAAGAAACTTTGTTTTTTCACCGCCAACAGAAAAATTTCGTAGCATACTTCATATCCGAAGGTTTAATTAAGCTGTTTGTGCATTTATATTCATATAAAATACACAGATTTTTAAACGGCTCCATAAAGTTTAATTTTTCCTGCCCATTTGTGGAGCGCAATTATAATCCAAGGGTACTGTTTCAGTTTGGCGTCAAATATCAGGGTTGTATTTATCAATATACAGATATCTTCATCAAACATGTCCTGTACATTTTAGAAACAAACAGAATGTCAGCAGAGAGGTGGCAGGCTCTTCACCTCGAGTGGCAGAGCACAAAACATTCCATGCCCAGGTCGCAGCACAGCAAGGGACGACGCAGCAGGGTCCACCGCGTGAGGGCCACAACTGCCGCTGTCATCTAGCGGCCGTGTGTTGTTTCAGCAACCCAATGGATTCCTTGATTTGGTTGACTATGTCATCCACTTCCTCCAGATGACATCTGACAACCCCCAGCCAAGAGTCGGTGGGAACGTACAACACAACCCTTAGTATGGTGCATGGCCCGGGAGCGGGTCCGCGCCCTCACCTGCCACAACCCCTCTGTCCCATACCGGTTTCCCTCAGCCAGAGATCTACTGATGTGGTCTGGGCTCAGCGTCACAAATAGCGAGGATGACCAATTAGAGGATGCAGTCAGCAGCTACTTGGCAGCGTAAGAAATGGGGCTAATATCCCTGCATCTGCAGTAGGCGCAAAGATATAGATGTTGAGAGTGGCATGGGAGGTCAAGTTGTGAGGGGTCAGCCTCAGCATACCAAACCGTTGATGAGGACAGCAGTGACGATGAAAACACAAATAGATATGATGTAGCCGACCGCACTTGGGACCGGTGAGGCAAGGCTTCATCCATCGCAGGAGAAGAGGGCGTCAGCTTGCGGTCAGGCAGCGGTGGCAAGCCAGCAAGTGGTAGTGTGCCGTGAGTCAACAGTGTAGCAGCAGTGTGAGTTCGGGAGCCAAGCGGCCACCGGGGTAAAAACCCGCATTGGCAGGTCAAGAAATAGCGGCACAGGGGCTCAGCGAGGCAGCGGCGGCAGTAGTCACTCAATTGCGGAGCGTGGCGGTACAATTCCTGATACTCGGCGGTGTGCAGTTCTTTGCTAAGACACTGGATGAGCCGAATATGGGTATAAGGTAGAATCCTGTAGCAGAAATGAAGCGTGGCCATTGGAGCTAACGTTGGCACCACGGCCCTCGCGTCAACACATGCAAGCGTCACCCATCCCCTCCGGTGGCCTGGGAGAAACGTGGCTCAGATGTGGTGGTCCATCCTGCCCCCGCAACAACAGCAGCAGCAAAGCAGCAGCGCCCAGTGGCACGCAATGCCATTGCAGCCAGTCAAGCATCCACCACCACTGGCGAAGGGAGCTGTTTCTCTTTGACATCATCACCCGTAAACAGATGCTCCTGCTCCCACGCTACTCATGCGCCAGCAGTCGTTCATGAGGCGAATGCAAAGAGCCAACAGTATGCGTCCAACCATCCCTAAGGTGCAGTAGCTGACCGTGCTTCCTGTCCAAGTCCTTGGTACATGCAATCCCCCATCCCTTTCCAAATGGTGGCCTCTGCAACCGTTCAGGAGACAAATGGCTTGAGCTGAGCCTAGAAGGAGAGTTTCCAAGCCGTAATTTCTTTTCCAAAAAAGGCCGTACCAGCACTACTAAAAATGAGAACAGAAGGTGGCCATCTTGAGCTTATCGTTATTGTTCCAAGGGTGCACTGCAGCGCGACGTCAGGAGCAGTAACAACCGTCAGGGCCAGAACAAGTCCATTACGGCCCAAAGGGTGAATGTGCATCCAGCCCACGCACACCAACAACTTGGACAGGAGACGCCCGCTTACCACCTCCACGATGTCAAACGCGGCTCCTGCGCCAATGTCCGCCTCCTCCCCACCTCCACCAACCATCCAGCCTCCACAAGCCAGTACTGCTCCATCATACCACATGTGTAAGGGCACAGGCGGTGTCCACGCAGATTCTACACCTGGCTTGCCTTGGCGAACGAAGTTCACACAGGGGAGGAACTGAACCGCGCCATGCAGCAAGAAATCGATGTGTTGGCTTTCTCCGCCCAACTGCAAAAACGGGACCATGGTGACTGGGACAATGGGAGGACATGTGTCTGCGCAGCACCTGAGAGGGATGGTCCATGGCCCTGCAGGCCGCCAAAGGTTCAATCTGTAGTTGTGAAAAGGATCCTGAAGTCATCCCACCGATCTATAGCAACATCAGAAAATGGCCAGGAAACAGTGTCAATGCCACTTATCCATTCGTACAAAGCCAGGAAACAACCCTCCTCGAGTTGCAAGCTGCAGAAACGGCCTCCCCCAACAACACTCTGATATGCGAGTTTCAACCCAATGGAATTTCAAGCCAGCACATGTTGGACCGACTGTAAGAACAAGAAAGAGCCATTATCGATTTTAGATGACCAGGCAGACAGAAGTAACTCCCCTAGCTAGTCACAGCTGAATAGTCATCCCCGGCAGAGGGAAAAACTTCTGAGGCTCTCGACCCTATGGAAACCCATCGCTACCCAGGTCCCAAAATGGGAGCCTTTTTCCAGCAATTGAGAGGGAGGACAAACTCAAATACTATAGGGAAATCCTCCGTAGTCAGTTGCCGCTGCCCATGTGGCGGCACCATCGTCCCTCCTCTGACACAGGTCTGACCGGGGTTTCTTCAGTGCATCATGTACTACTGCCGCGGCTGCCGGGGGAAGTGTGGGGGTCGGAGCAGTACCCAGCTCCATCAGCAGCAAACCTACAGTCTGGAGTCACTGATGAGTCATCTTCCTTCACCCCGCCTAGATGAGAGGGCAGTCGCCAGCAGCAGGACCTGGAGCAGACCCTGAACCAACAGGATTGTGGCCACTTGAAAGCACTCTGCCACCCCAGTTAGAAGATCCGCTGGACCCAACTGGGAAACCAAACAGGATGATTGGCCGCAACTGCCGAGTTAGCAGTGAGAGAAGCTGACATCCCGCCATTTAGTTTGGCATCATGAGCGGGTGTTTCAGTGCAGGCGGGGGCCATCGAAACCCCAAGGAGAACCCGCTTGTCCCAGGTAAATGTGGAACGACTGACCTTTGTCAAGATGAATCAGGAGTGGATCGTCCAGGAATTTCCACACACCAAATCCTAAGGCTTCAGACTACATCAGCCATGACGCCTCACCCAAACTGTGAGAAATGAGTCAGGGTTCAAACTACCTGCCTCATCCACTATTCTGATGTCCGCCACCCACCTGATGCCCACACATCTGCTGACAGTTTCTCCATCTGCCACCAACCATCTTTACCAGGGACTGGTATTGCACCCACCTACCACACTCAGCGCCCAACTCTGTCATTGTGCCACTTTCTGACCTCATGCTGCTGCTGTGGCTGCTGCCGTGATCTCCACACTGTGTCATTGTGCCACTCTCAGCCACATGCTGTTGCTCTGCCCGCCGTCACCTCCACACTCCTGACATTGTGCCACTCTGTGGCCATTCCTTATTTTGCCACCTCCCAAAGTCATTGTGCCACAGTCTGACATCATGCTTGCTCGCTGTGGCCTGCTGCCTGAACCTCCACACTGTGGTCATTGTGTGCCCACTCTCCTGACCTCATGCTGTTGCTCCTGCCCGCCGTCACCCATCCACTCTCTGTCATTGTGCCACTCTGTGGCTATACTGTTTATGCCACCTGCAGAATGTCATATGTGGCACTGTCTTACCTCATGCTGCTGCTGTGGCTTCCTGCCCGTGACCTACACACTCTGTCATTGTGCCACTGTCTGACTTCATGCTGCTGCTAGTGGCTGCTGCCCGTGACCTACACACTGGTCATGTGCCACAGTCTGACCTCAAGCTGCTGCTGTGGCTGCTGCCGTGACTACAGACACTGGTCATTGTGCCACTGTCTGACCTCATTGCTGCTGTTGATGGCTGCTGCCGTGACCTACACACTCTGTCATTGCGCCAACTGTCTGACCTCTTGCTGCGCTGTGTGCGCTGCCGTGACCTACACACTGTGTCATTGTGCCACTGTCTGACTCTCATTCTGCTGTCTGTGGCTTGCTGCCGTACCTCACCACACAGTGACATTGTGTCCACTCAGTCTACCTCATGCTGCTGTTGTGGCTGCTGCGTGACCTACACACTGTGTCATTGTCCCTCTGTCTGACCTCATGCATGCTGCTGTGTGCTGCTGCTGTGACCTACACACTGTGTCATTTTGCCACTGTCTGACCTTCATGCTGCTTGCTGTGGCTGCTGCCGTGACCTACACACTGTGTCATTGTGGCCACTGTCTGACCTCATGCTGCTGCTCTGGCTGCAGCCGTGACCTTCACACTGTGTCATTGTCCCACTCTGTGGCCTAACTCCTGTTTTTTTGCCACCTCCCAGAATGTCTTTGTGCCCACTGTCTGAACCTCATGGCTGCTACGGTGGCAGCTGCCCTTCGTGACCTACACGCTGTCATTGTGCCACTGACTGACCTCATGCTGCTGTTGTGGGGCTGCTGCCGAGACCTACACACTGTGTCATTGTGCCATGTCTGACTCATGCTGCTGCTGTGGCTGCTGCTGTGACCTACACACTCTGTCCATTGTGGCACTGTCTGACCTCATGCTGCCTGCTCTGGCTGCTGCTGACCTACACCCTGTGTCATTGTCCCACTCTGTGGCTACCCTGTTTTTCTTGCCACCTCCAGAATGTCATTGTGCCACTGTCTGACCTCATGCTGCTCGTCTGTGCTGCTGCCACGTGACCTACACCGTGGTCATTGTGCCAATGTCTGACCTCATGCAGCTGTTGTTGGCTGCAGCCCGTGACCTACACACTCTATCATTGTGCCACTGTCTGACCTCATGTTGCTCTGTGGGCTGCTGCCGTGACCTACCCACTGTGTCATTGTGCCACTGTCTGACCTCATGCAGCTGCTGTGGCTGCTGCCATGACCTACACACTGTGTCATATGTGCCACTGTCTGACCTCAAAGCTGCTGGTTGTGGGCTGCCTGCCGTGTACCTACACACTGTGTCATTGGTGCCCTGTCCATTACCTCCATGCGCTGCTGTGGCTGCTGCCGTGACCAACACACTGTGACATTGTGCCACTGTCAGACCTCAAAGCTGCTAGCTGTGGCTGTCTGCCGTGACTACACACTCTGTCATTGTAGCCACTGTGTCCAGACCTCATGCTGCTGCTCTGTGGCTGCTGCCCGTGACCTACACACAGTGTCATTGTCCCACCTCTGGCTTGGCCTACTCCATGTTTTTGCCACCTCCAGTAATGTCATTGTGCCACTGTCCGACCACATGCTGCTGCTGTGGCTGCTCAGGTGACCTACACACTGTGTCATTGTTGCCACGTCTGACCTCATGCTGCAGCTGTGGCTTGCTTGCCGTGACCTACACACTCCTGTCATTGTGCCACTGTCTGAACCTCATGCGCCTGCTCATGGCTGTCTGGCCGTGACCTCCACACTTGTGTCCATAGTCCCACTCTGTGGCCTACCTCCTGTTTTTGCCACCTCCAGAATGACATTGAGCCACTGTCATGACCTCATGGCTGCTGCATGTGCTGCTGCGCGGTGACCTACACACGTGTCATTGTGCCACTGTCTGACCTCATGCTGCTGGCTGTGGCTGCTGCCGTGACCTAACACTGTGTCATGTGCCCCTCTCTGACCTCATCTGCTGCGTGGCTTGCTGCGTGACCTACACACTGGTGTCATTGTGCCACTATATCTGACCTCATGCTGCTGCTTTGTGGCTGCTGCCCGAGCCTACACAACTTGTCTTGTGCACTCGTCGGACCTCATTCTGCTGTTGTGCTGCTGCCGTGACCTAACACACTGTGTCATTGTGCCACTGTCTGACCCTTCATGCTGCTGCTGTGGGCTGCTGCCCGTGACCTCCACACTGTGTCATTGAGGCCACTCTTTGGTCTACTCCTGTTTTTTTTGCCCACCTCCAGAATGTCATTGTGCCACTCTCTGACCTCATGCTGCTGTGGCTGCCGCCGTCACCTCCACACTCTGTCACTGATGTTGCCACCTGAGCCCTCAGCTTGTTTTTTTCCAGCTGTCGCTCGCATGACTTTATCAGGCTACATTCCCCCTTCAGTTTTTGGTCAGTTTTGCCCTCTTAAGTGCCCAGGGAATTTTATAGTGAAGCGATTCTAAGAGCGGCGGCAGTCATGTGCGTGTCATACTAAAACACAACATTGTATGAAGACCAAACCAAGCTCCCTCTGCATATTTAAGCATGGCACAACGTTCTACAGCACCCTGCAGGCTCTGTGCAGCCTGGAAATAGCTGTTTTTTAACGTGATTCGTGCCGAAGTAATTCGGAACGAAGTTATTTTTTGCCGAGAAATTCGGCGAAGTGAACGAAACGAATTTCGGGAAATTCGCCCATCTCTATTTATCAGCGCTCAACATGCAGTATCCGTCACAAGTTAGCTTTACTCTGTGTGTCAATACGATTACGACGATACCCAATTTATATCTTTTTTTTATGTTGTAGCACATACAAAAAAGTGTTTTTTTGTGTAAAACAATATTTATGCATCACTATCTTCTGATAGCCATAACTTCTTTATTTTTCCATATACAGAGACTGTAAAGACTTGTTTTTTGCCGGATGAACTGATGTTTTAATTGGTACCACTTTGGTGTTTATTGCAAAAATCGCAATTCTTTGATTGTTTTTTTTTTAACGGCATATACCATGTGGGTAAATTGACATGACGTGTTTATAGGGTGGGTTGTTAAGCACACAGCAATATCAAATATGTGTACTGTATTTATTTTTGATCTTTTTGGGGGCAATTGGCGTTTGTAAAGGGAAAAAAGGGTGATGTACGTGTTTGTATTTGATTTTTCGTGTGTTTGTTTCACTTGTTTTCATTTTTTTTTACTTTTTTACACGTTTTTTCACTTTTCCCCATAGGGGATTTGTAACAGCGATCTTCAGATTGCTCTTGCAATGGAGACCTGCATACGGCATTTCTGCTGTGTACTGGTCTCCATGGCAACTGTCAATCACCATGCCCACAATGCATTGTGGGCACAGACGACCAGGGAAGTGACTTTCACTTCCCAAGGCTGTCTGGTAGGAGATCGCTGTGGCAGTGCGACAAGAGCAGGCAGCAGGAGCTCACTCCTTCTGCCTGCGGCTAAGCTCCGACAATCTTAAATGATTGTTGGAGTTAGGGTCCCATGTTGCTGGGCCCAAGTCGCCATCGTGCGGGGCTCGCTTGTAAGCCCGCATGATCGCCAGGATGTACCAATACATCCATTTGCGGGAACACACTTCCCGCTAGGACATATGGGGTACGTCAAATGTCGGGAAGGGGTTAAATCATGACAACATCACCTGGAGAAAGGAGTCTGCTGCCAGTGACAGGTAAAATAGAGACATAAGGAATAGACCCATTTAGGCTACACTCCACGTCTCTGTATCTTTTGAAGACCTAGAGAGAGCTTTATTCTTTTTTTTTTTTTTTTTTGAATGTGTTTATTAAATTTTTCCAAAAACAAATTTTAACCCCAAAAGGGGGGATCAAAATAAGGGAGGGAAGGGGGGGAAGGGAGAGGATGTGGGGAGGGGAAGGGAAGGATCTTGAGCGCAGTAAAATTACAATTTGTTTGTAACACAGATATAGAGTCTACCCTCTGTTCCTTCCATAGCTCCCTATTTTGTCTATTACTCCTTATGATGAGGTATCGTTCTTCAGTCATGAGGCATTATTTGTCCTTATGGGACATCCGTGGTCTTGTTGTATAGTATAGGGCCGTCCATAACCCCAAAAGCTCCCAGGAAGCAAAAGGGAGGAACCAGGACATAATCGGTTCTTGGGAACCCTTGAGGCATGATCCGATACAGGGGTCCAAGCTCTGTTGTCATGCATCGTGATCCCTTGCCACACTAGGTGCAGCCTGGGATCCGATCCATTATATTTACTTTACCTATTTGGTTGGTGGTGATGGTATGACCCATACCCTTGGGTACGTGTCATACAGTCTAAGATTGGGCGTACCCTGTGTATCTTCTTTACTGACACCCTTCCTATGTGGTACTTTTCCCTGTTCTCTATGAAGTTGTCTCCTACTAGCTAAATCCCCTACTCACATTTTCGTGTGGTTGCGCTTGTCATAAACAACCAAAATATATACATATTCTGAAACCATATAGGGGCTTGGGATAAATTGGGAACGGTAAAGTGGGGGGGGGGGGGGGGGGAGATTGGAAGACTTTACATGGGGTGGGGGGGAGGAATTACTACCGTCTGTGTACCCGGCATCCGCCACGTTCCAAGAAGACCACCACTTGAGTTACCCTACCCCAGTCTTGATGTTTTAGTCCAACGGACTATACTGTAAGTACCAAGTTGTAAATTTAAAGCAGTCTTTGATCTTAGTTTGGATGTGCATAGGGAGAATTTTGATAAAATTTTCCCATATCTGAAAAAATTGCTGCGCCCTTTGTTCCTTTTGCGTTGTCGTCTCTACCCAGTCCATACGGAAAATGTGCGACAGCTTCTCTAAAAATATTTTTAAAGTGGGTGGGTGAGGCTGGATCCAGCATTGGAGGATTGTTTTCCGCGCCGCTGCTGCTATGTAAAATAAGAGTTTTTTATGAGTGTTTGGGATGGAGGAGAATTCCTCGGGGAGTATGCTGAAGAGGGCCCAGAGATCCGTTTCCGGGCATTGTGGTAATAGATATCTGAGGGTAAATGAGCGGACGTCTGACCAAAAAGCCTGAATTTTTGGACATAGCCACAAACAGTGCAATAAGTCTGCATGTGGGGAATTGCATTTCAGGCAAGCGTGATTTTCAGAATGTCCCATCAGCTTTCCTCTATGTGGGGAGACGTATGATCTATGTGCAATTTTGAAGGCCATTTCCCAATACATCATGGAGGGTAATAATTTGGCTGCCCGTGAAAGAGAGGCCAACAAGGACTGGACTGTTAGGGGTTGTAGCCTGTCCACCCAATATGCCATCCCTCCTTTAGATTTTGAGTAATCTAGCGGGGTTCGAATTAAACTATAAAACCTAGTAATTAGTCCCTTAGCGCGTTGCGTTGTTTCTGTGACCTTTAAGAAGGGGTCCTCCCAGTCCCTATTTCCTAACTTCCCCGTTACTTCTCTTACATAACTACAGGCCTGGAGATAGTGAAAAGGATGCGGGCCCAGGATTGGAAATTTGTTTTGTGCCTCATTAAAGTAAAGGATTTTCCTAGTGTTTTTGTCTACAATATCTATTACTCTTCGCACACCCTGATCATGCCATAACTGAAATATTTGAGGAGGTTTTCCTCCGTGGAAATTTGGGTTGTGTAGTAGTGGTAGTAACAGTGAGTGTTGTGCACTAAGTTTCAGTATGTGCCTTGATTTGTTCCATGCGCGCCAAACGGTCATTATTAGTGGATTTTGGATTAAGTCTTGTGGGAGAGCGCCATATTGGAGATGTAAGAGGCTAGTTAGCGACATCCCTGTTACAAACTGTTGGTCAAGGTCAGGTTCTGCAAAGTTTCTGATGCCCACCAGCCAGTCCCCAATCACTCTAAGTTGTGATGCCAAGTTATATTTGTGTATTTGTGGGAAGTTTATTCCCCCATTTGTCCGATGTTGGGTAAGCACCATCAGACTCACCTTTGGCCTTCGATCATTCCATATGAAGGAACTGAATAGTGTATTTATTGTTTTTATCTCTTTTGGCTTGAGGTATATGGGTAAAGACTGTATGAGATATAAGAATTTCGGAAATATAATCATTTTTATTAAATTAGCCCTTCCTAGCGGGGAGAGAGTCAATTTTTTCCATGTGGAAAGCGTTCTGTCCGTACCCGTCAATAGTGGGAGAAGTTGTATTTGTATATCATAGTGTGGTTTTTTGGTATTTGTACTCCAAGATAAGAGATAGTGTCCGTTCGCCAGGAAAAGGGTAGTGGGTCGACCGTTTGGGTAGGGGGGCCTCTTAGAAGCAGTGCCTCCGACTTTTCCTCATTTATTTTAAAACCTGATAAGGACCCTAAGGTTCTCAGATCCTCCATTATGCTCGGTAGTGCTTGTTCTGGGTTGGATATGTATAATAAAATGTCGTCGGCAAAGCCGAGATTTTGATTTGTTTCGCTCCACCTTTATCCCTTCGAATAGAGCGCTGTTCTCTAGATGGCGAATGAGGGGGTCAATTGACAAATTGAATAATAGGGGTGATAGTGGACATCCTTGTCTCGTTCCTCTGAATATGGGAATTTTGGAGGGGGACAGGTTATTTATACTTAACAAAGTATAGCAATTCAGGTGGCATTGACTCAAGAACTGTAGGAATTGGTGCCCAAAACCCCTCTCTCTTAGGGTGGTTGTCAGAAATTCCCATGACACGGAGTCAAATGCCTTTTCAGCGTCTAGGCTTAATAACATGTTTTTTGGGAGTTCCTGCCCCTCCTGGGTCTTAATCGTAGCTGCGATGGCCCTTCTAATGCCTACGGTGGAGTGGCGGTTTCTTAGGAAACCCATTTGAGAGGGAGACAGCAGCGGGCCCAACATGCCCTGTAAGCGATCTGCCAAAATTTTTGTTAAAATTTTGTTGTCCTGATTTAATAGCGAGATTGGGCGATAGGATTGTACTTGTTCTGGGTCTCTACCTGGCTTTGCTATCAAGATCGTTTCTGATGCTAGAAATTCTGTTGATGTGATCTGTCCCTTATATATGCCGTTTAAATAACTTGTCAAGTGTGGCACTATGTGTGGCATTAGCATTTTATAGTACTCCGATGATAATCCATCGGGGCCTGGGGTTTTATTGTTGGGAAGGTTTCTGATGGTTGTGGCTACTTCTGTGGTAGTTAAGTCCATGTCTAAGATCTCCCTAAGGTCTGATGGTAGCTTAGGTAAGGAAAGATTATCGAGGAACCTCCACGTGTTTGCTGAGTCATATGGCGCAGCCTTGTAAAAATCTGTAAAGTATTTTGTGAAAATTTTTTGGATGGAGTCCGAGCTATGTGTCCGTGTCTGGGTATTTGGGTCTTTAAGGATGTGTATGTGTCTCTTGGCAGTCTTTGTTTTTGTTGTGTTTGCCAACAGTGTGCCGACTTTATTTCCCCATCTGAAGTACTTGTTTTTTATTGCTTCGATTCCCCATTTGGCCTGTCCCTGGAGGTATGTCTCCATTAGGTTTTTGGTCTCTATGTATCGTTCTTTTGTGGTCTCTGAGGGTGTTAGGACGTATGTTCGATATGCTGATGTAAGTTCCGAATTCAATTGCTTGTATTTCTTTTGTGATTCCCTATTTTTAAGTTGGAGGTACGCGGTGATGTGTCCTCTTAGAACTGCTTTAGATGTGGGCCAAAATAAGTGAGTGTCTGATATATGTTCCACGTTGTCGTCTACGAAATTTAACCAGTGTACGTTCAGATATTGTTTAAAGTCTTCCGATTTTATAAGATAGGAAGGGAAACGCCATTTGCGTATAAGTGGTTGTTTTGTTTCCTGCGTTAGGGATAGACTTATTGGGGCATGGTCTGCTACTACTATGGTGCCCACCTTGGTCTCCGCCACCCGCGGGAAGAGGTTTGAGGATATTAAGAAGAAGTCTATTCGTGAATGGCTATTGTGTATATTTGAGTGATAGGTGTATTCTTTTGCAGAGGGATTTATCATACGCCACGGATCACATAGACCGAAGTGACCCAGGACATTCAATAAATTAGATAGTGAGCGCGCATCCTGTGTTGAGCCTGATGACCGATCTATGTCAGGGTGTAGGGTTATGTTAAAGTCTCCGCCCAACACTACATTTTGTGATTTTTTGCTTATCAGAAAGTTATATAATTCTGCATAGAAGTCAGCATTTGGAGAGTTCGGGGCGTATATATTTACCAAGGAGTATCTTACTGTATTAATGGTCACATCCATCCACAAGAGTCTGCCTTCCGGGTCTGAGTAGGTCTCATGTATTATCGGGGAGAGACTGGAGTGGAATAGGATTGCCACCCCCCTTGTTTTTGAAGTATATTTTGGCCGAGTATTGCTCTTCCTATCCAAAGTGGCCTTCAGGAAATTTTTCGTCGCCCGTTTTCCCGTGGTTTCTTGTAGCAGTATGAGGCTGGGGCGCAGTTTTTTAAGATGGTTTAGGATTTTTTTCCTTTTAACCGGTGTATTTAGTCCCGCTACATTCCAGCTAACAAATTTAAGTTTAGAATGTTGTGTGGGGTGTGTTTGGGTGTTGGTTGAAATGGTACTCATCCTATGCCTCTTGAAATCCGGGTGGGTTCGAATGGTATGTTTCGTGGGATGGAGGGTCCACTGTCCCAGCGAGCAGGGAGAGCCTCCCGACGGGTGATTCCCGGGGTGGCAGATGTCGAGTCCCCAGACGGAGGAGATACACACTGGGGAGGAAAGACAGGGGTTAACAACAATAAACATTCAAGCCATAATTCGATAAACAATAGTGCTTGGCACCAAGTGGTGTCAAAAAACATTTTGAGAGCTAATCAATTTTTGAAAGGTAGATCATCTCTCTGGCACAAGTTGACTACAAGCGTGTTAGCGGCCTGAGCCTCATCAGTCCCGGTTCCGCGGGAGAATCTGAAGTCTCGCTTCCTCTGGGTCATCGTAGATGCGCACTCTTCCCTCCACCGTGACTCGCAAACGGGCCGGATACTGCAGTTGAAATCGAATATTTTTTTCGTGTAATTCGCTACACAGAGGCGCAAATGCCTTTCGTTTGGCCGATACAGCGGAGGAAAAGTCCTGAAAGATAAGCACTCTTGCAGTGTCCACCTGTAGCGATCTTTTTGTTCTATACGCCTTCAAAACTCGTTCTTTAATAGTCCAGTTTGCGTATCGCTCAATGACTTGTCTCGGCTTGCTGTTCCTTTCCTGTCTTGGGGGGCCAATTCTATGGACTCTTTCAATCAGTAACGGGTCAGGTGGCAGGTCCAGGCTTAAAGCACTCGCCAGATCCTTCACCAGATACATTTGGAGTTGGTCATTCGTGACAGTTTCAGGGATTCCTACAAATCTCAAGTTGTTTCTTCTTTCTCTGTTCTCGAGATCTTCAAGCTTATCTCTGAGGATTATTTGTGCATTTTGACACTGTGCGATATCTCTCTCCTGTGCTTGAGTTGTATCTTCACATGATGTCACTCTTGTCTCTAATTCTCCGATCTTTTGAGCGTTTTCCGTAATTTGGGCCAGTGCTGTATTTATCGATGTCTGTATAACGTCGATTCGGCGATCGAAATAGGGAGTCATCAGTCTTATCACTTCTTGTGCAATCGCAGTAGCGCTATCAGTGGTCGAGACCTGTGAGGTAGCTGGACTTGCCATTGGAGAGAGGTTTGGTGGTGTTATGTCTCCATCTGAAATGATAGGTTGGGATGACCTGTCCGGTGAAGTGCTCGAGTCCGTTGTTTTAGGTTGATTTTTGTCTTGTGGTTTCTTGTTTTTATTTTCATTCGGTTTCGTCATAGCAGAGATATGGCTACTTTTAGGTTGTCTTTGCGCCATGGTTTGCGTTTGAGATCTCAGGTATTTGTCCATGTTCTGTTACAAGGGTCTGGTGGTCTGGAAGAGATTGCGTTCTGTGTGCCAGTAGAGAGTTCAAAATTCAATCAACGTTTCATGGAACTAGGTGTCGGTGCGTTATTTGTTGGTACAACTGCGTAGGATCTAGGTCAGTGGTTCCCGATCTCTGTTGTGCCCAGCAGGTAATTTGCAGTTGCGTTTTTATCTTGGTGGTCTGCGGTCTTAGGATCACTTTGTCTGTGGACAGTGGTTTATTTCGGTAAATAGCCTCCTTAGCTGATGTCAATTATCTAGTGGCCACTAGGTGGCAGTGCAGGTTAAGCTTTCAGTCGTTCCTGCAGCTCTTGGATTGATTTATGCTTGGTTTCACAGCTACTGGATTTATATGAAAAAAGAAAAAATAGAAAATTTGTTTGCCGTTGTATTACAACGTGCGGTGTTTGCCTTGAGGTGAGGTTTATGTCCTTTGACACTGCTTAGCATTTAAGTTCCTCATTAACCTTGTAGATCCGTCGTGGAGGGTTAGACAAAATGGCGGATTTTCGCGCCCCTGGGTTGTTGGGCCAGTAGTGGGTGTGGAAAATGGCGGCGCTTCCCGCCTTATCTCCCTATGCTGTGGATGGAGGGGGTATGTTATGTTGCCAGGGCCCCCTTTTTGGTTCTAGCTGTCCCCCAAGGGCCGGTCTCACCTCCGCTTGGCAGAGGATGTCACTGAGTCTGCAGGTATTGTCTCCAGTAGCCGCTTTCTGCAGGGCAGCGATGTCGGCTGCTCACGTCGCGCGGTGGCTCCGCTCTCGGCGCTTCCTCCTACCTCTCCTCCGGCGGGCGTCACGTGGTGCGGCGCCGGGAATCTCCTGCGTCCGCACCTGAGCTGCAGGCTGAGGCTCCGGGTCCCGAGCTCCTGAACTGCTGGGTATCGGGTGTCCGCCGTCTGCGCGCGGCAGGGACTGCGAGCACCTCAGTTGGCCTCTTGACGGTGAGTTTCCCCGTAGGGTCCTCCCGGGTCAGTGAAGGTCTCTGGCCTCTTTGTCTGCCGGGCAGCGGTGTCGCCTGTTCACGTCGCGCTGGGGCTCCGCTCTCAGCGCTTCCTCCTACCTCTTCTCCGGCGGGTGTCGCGAGGTGCGGTGCCGGGAATCTCCTGCGTCTGTATCTTAGCTGCAGGCTGAGGCTCCGGGTCCTGAGCTCCGGAGCTGCTGGGTAACGGGTGTCCGCCGTCTGCAAGCGGCAAGGACTGCGAGCGCCTCGTTTGGCCTCTTGACGTCCGGGGATTTAGACGGTGAGTCTTCCTGTTGGATCCTCCCGGGTCAGTGAAGGTCCCTGACCTCTTTGTGTGCCCGCAAATGTGTTGTTTTTCGGGGTTTTCTTCAGGATCCGACGGAGCTCTCCTAAAATGCGGCCGTTTCGTAAGTCCCGCCCCCGGAAGTCGAGAGCTTTATTCTTAATGATGGAACGCAAGTGCTTAACCACCACCACCAAATACAAAATACACAAAAGGATGTAGAAATATAATGGCGCTGTCATGATTCAAGAAAAGAAAGTTACCAGTAGTTGTGAATACCATTTTACCCATCACCATGATAAAACCTCCTGGACAAAAGAAAACAAAGAAAAACTTAGGATGTGATTAAAGATTGGAATACCTTGGAAAAAGAATCAGACATATCTAGCTAATAGTGACAAAAATGGTGTGAGGAGAAAACCATGTGGAGCCTTATAAATCTGATCAAGAGGCTTCTCTTTGTTTGGCCCAAGTTTCTGCAACAGTCCAGGTAGAGTAAACCCTAAACCGTACAGGTGCCAAAACTCCTTCTGAAAGACAAAGCCAATTGCATGGTTTGGCTGATCAATTTAGAGATGGAATCTATACCAATGTAGCTATAACTCTCTTATCAGATCACAGATACTGCATAGGAAGAATATTTGCCTTTCTCCATAATATAATCATATCTAACAATTGTAAGACATACCTCCTTACATCTATTTTATAAAAGTCTTTTTTTTTTCTTAAAGAAAGTATTATTACAGAAAATTGGCAGTACTAGCTCATGTGAACAATGGAACTAAGATCACTGTATACATACATGTTTTTATTATACAGTAGAGTCACAGTATAAAAAAACTATAAACAACTAAAATATAACTGTCTCTAAAATATTTTGTGCCAGCGAATCAAACATGCTCTGATTTGTTATAGGACAGACAAATCACCTTACTTTATAGGTAACATAGTACAGGACAATAATCAATAGGGTCACAGTAACAAAAATATTCTGATGTAAATGTTTATGTTCACATTTTTGTACACTCACGGTTACTTGTATCAAAGTTCAATCTTTCCCATGTTCGGTCCATCAGTTTTCCATCAAGCTCATACCTAGGCCCAATGGACAGAAGGATGATAAACCTAAATTTCTAACCCTAATAAAAAACCTATACGCCTACTATGATCTGTATAATGGCAGGGTCATCGTCCCGAAAAGAAAGGCCCCACCCCACTAACTCCGACCCTATAGAGATCCTGCAATCTCCCTATCTGAGCCAAAGCTTAACCCGCCGTGCCAGATACTGCCAATAAGGGAAACAAAAAGATATCCAAGAAGTATCACGACCCGTTTCCCCCTCCAAGAACAGGAGGGTTCATCAGGGGAAGCAGGTCAAAACAAGAGTTGTGGACTCAGAGGGTATACAACCCCTAAGACTGTAGATGTAGTCCAGGCTAATGTCATAATACTCAATAATACTAGCCGAGCCTGTAGCTAAAAATGCCAACCTGTACCTGTTTTTAGTCACCACGCATCCTGATATCAGCACCACTTAAAGCCGCCCCCATATAAATATAACCACGGTCAGTCAGTGTCACGGTTCCTACCACGGTCCCTGCTATGGACCGTCGGCGTGCTCGTGTCTCCCGTGACCCGGCCGCTGCTGCAGCAGCCTCTCGTGTCCCTGGCTCTTGTCACTCACCTGTCCCGGCTCCAGTCAGTCTTGCAGCTGTTCCTGCTGGCATGTTTGAGTCTCCATTGCTTCCTCCAGCCCTCCTCCAGTCCACACGTGCTCTCTCTAGGGGGACGCATGTGGCACTGCACTGCATTTAAAGACACAGTGTTCCTGTTTCCTGCCCAGTGACCTGTGACCTCTGCCTTCTTAAGTAACTTCCTCCCTTTGCTCTGAGTCAGTTTGCTGGTGTCCATCTTTTGAGCTAGACCTCTGTTTGCTGCTCTCCTGTTGTTTTAACCCTTGAGTTTCCAGTGAACTTTTGTATTAACCCTGCGCTGTCCAGCACATCCTTTTCCCAGCTGTTTCCTGACATACTGTTCTCCTGCTGATTCCTGCTGCTGTAATACCTGTTACCTGTCTGAACTCAGCTACAGCTACACCATCCGTTTACCCATCACCAGTGTCCGGCTATCCAGTCCTACACTTCGGCTACCCACCGCGTGTGTTACCATCTGCGCCCGCGGTGGGCCCAGAGGATCCGCCATACCCGGACGTTTCTAACCACCTCGGTTAGAAAACGTGACAGTCAGATGCTGGTGGTCACCAGGAGGCAAAGTGCGTCAGATTTATATACAGTGAAGGAAATAATTATTTGATCCCTTGCTGATTTTGTAAGTTTGCCCACTGACAAAGACATGAACAATCTATCAGGTTAATTTTAACAATGAGAGATAGAATATCCAAAATAAAATCCAGAAAATCACATTGTATAAATTATATAAATTTATTTGCATTTTGCTAAGAGAAATAAGTATTTGATCCCCTACCAACCATCAAGAGTTCTTGCACCTACAGACCAGTTAGACGGCTGTCTTAAATAGTCACCTTTATACAAGACTCCTGTCCACAGACTCAATTAATCAGTCAAATTCTAACCTCTACAACATGGGCAAGACCAAAGAGCTTTCTAAGGATGTCAGGGAGAAGATCATGGACCTGCATAAGGCTGGAATAGGCTAGAAAACCATAAGTAAGACGCTGGGTGAGAAGGAGACAACTGCAATAGTAAGAAAATGGAAGAAATACAAAATGACATGCAAAATCTCACCTCGTTGGGTATCCTTGATCATGAGGAAAATAAGACATCAGCCTAAAACTACACGCGGGGAACTTGTTTATTATCTCAAAGCAGCTGGGACCGCAGACACCAGGAAAACCATTGTCACGAGTGTCGCCGGGGACAGGTAGCAGCGTGGTTCGCGATTTGGGCTACAAGCTCACTCGTAATGCTGGCAAGTACTCACCTAGTTGCGCTCCTGTCCTTCTGTCTTCTTCTGCTGGCCAATGTGCGTGTGCCTGCCCCACTATGGCGCGCATGTGCCGGCTCTCTAAAATTTAAAGGGTCAGCGCACCGGTAATTGGCTAATTGCCGGGCGCTGACCATATATATTCCAAAGTCCGTCGTCACTTCCCTGCTGGATTTATAGTGCCCTGTGCCGTAGTGAAATAATTTGTGAAGTGTATTCCTGTCTCGTTGTGTTCTGACCCCTTGCTACGTTTCTCGACTACGAATCTTCTTTTTGTTGAACATCCAATAGTGCCAGTGTTTCATTCCCTTCCAAAAGTACACAAGGGTATTTTCCCTCCCCCTATGCGACCAATCGTAGCTGGTATTGGCTCACTACATGAACATTTAGGCCAGTGGGTAGATGCCATCCTACAACCGTTAGTGGTAGGTCTGCCAGGGTACCTTCGTGACACGAAACATCTTATTAATAGCATTGAACGAATAACTTGGAGAGAAACATATAGCTGGCTTTCATGTGACGTTGTTGGGCTATACTCATGTATGCCCCATGACGTCACTTTGTCTTGCTTGGCTCATCATTTGGATAAATTCAGTGGTTTTTTGGCGGAAAAACAAGGCTATATAGTCCTGGTTGTAGAGTATTTATTGTCCCACAATTATTTTATGTTTGATTCACAATTCTTTCTACAAAAGAGAGGTGCGGCTATGGGAGCAAGATTCTCCCCTTCCCTGGCCGGCATTTTTATGTTGGTCTGGGAGGAAAGTTACCCCTTTCTGGACAGTTGCCCCTCCCCCCCCCCCCCACATTATCTGGTATGGAAGGTATATTGATGACCTTCTGATGGTGTGGGGGGGGGGGTCGGACTCACAGGCTTCAGAATTTGTCCGCTACATGAGTATGAATTCCATGAATTTGGATTTCACTTTTCAAACAAATAAACAAGTGATCCATTTTTAGGATGTTACATTAACAGGTTGCATAGATGAAAAAATTAGGGTATCCCCCTACCAAAAACCCACTGCACGTAACTCTCTGCTGAGAGCAGAGTCATGCCAACCCCATCACGTTATTGATAACATACCATATGGGGAACTAACTAGAACAAAGAGGTGTTGTTCAATAACATCAGACTATGAAAATGCGGAGAAAAACATAAGCCAAAAATTATTACAACGGGCTTATTCCTCTAGAACTATAACTAGGGCTCAAAGAAAAATTAAATCTTTAGAAAGAAAATCTCTATTGCAAGATAACCCCAGAAAAAGAGATAATAAAGAATATATAACGTTCTCTACCACCTACAGTCAACAGTATCAAAATTGTAACGGTCTGGTAGTGGATCCACTGGACCACCGCAAGCGATGGTGGAAGCCCACACCAGGGAGTGGAATCTAAGTAGGTCCCGGTATTCACCAGAGCCTGCCGCAAAGCGGGATGGACTTGCTGCGGCAGGAGTCTACCAGGTCGCTTCCACTGGCAGGACTTGCTTGCGGTGGCGGCCAAGGGTAGGCGAGGTACAGATTCGACATGCAGGCTCGTAGTCGGGGACAGGCAGGAGGTCAGGGCAGGTGGCAGAGGTTCTTGAATGTGGACAGGCAGAAGGTCAGGGCAGACGGCAAGATTCGTGGTCGGTATACGTAAGCAGGGTTCGGTACACGGTAGGCAAGACAAGACTCTTTGGAACACTTTCTCATTAGGCATGAGCACTAAGGATCCGGCAAGGCTGCCAGGAAGGGGCCGGATTTAAATAGGGACAGTGCCCGGCAAAGACCAATTACCGACACACTGTCCCTTTAAATTTCAAACTTCCGGCGCGCGCGCCCTAGGGGCGGAGCCACGTGCCGCGGGACTGAGACAGGCTGAGCAGGAGCGTGGCCGGGTAAGTGAACGCCGGTGGGGACAGAAGGGTGAGCGGACCCCGAACCCGAAGTGCGAGACTGGGCTCCGCTAGGAGTAGGAGCACGGATGCGCCTGCGACCCGGGACAAGGCATCCGTTACAAAGATATTATAAAAACTATTAAAAAACATTTGCCATTATCGTATGTCAATTCATACATGCAAAATCTTTTACAGAACGACATTCGTTTTGTTTCTAAAAAGACTCCAACGGTGTGGTCGTTACTTTCACCTAGTCTTTTTTCCAGCACGGTTTCTTCAAAATAAAATTAGTTATCTGTCACTGGCTTCTATGGATGTGGACACACCCAATGTACTGCTTGCAAATATGTGTCAAAAATGAAAACATTTGTTTCTTTTTCTAATAACAACAGTTTTAAAATAAATACTTAAATAAATTGCAATAGCAAGTACGTGGTGTACCTCATCTCATGCAATGCCTGCCGTGTCCAGTATGTGGGATGCACCACGGGTCAGTTAAAAGTAAGGATCAGAAGGCACCTTTCAGATGCTATTAGAACAGGGTGCTTTAAGTGCTCAAGTGTCTCGAAGCATTTTCAAGAAAAACAGGGAGGAGATCTCACTTCCTTTAGCTTCTGCGCTATAGAGAAGGTTTTGCGTCCACCTAGAGGTGGAGACTGGCAACGCAAGTTGCTGAACAGAGAATCCCTGTGGATATTCAAATTAGGCACTAGAAGTCCGGTGGGACTCAACATTATACAGGACATAACTTGTCACTATTAGCCAGGTCACTGTATCCTCTGTATATCCATGTAGGAAATTTGTTGAAGTGTTTTTTATTTTTTTTATACATACATTTTTCATATATTAACTAAAAATTCTTTTTAAATATTTGGGAATGTTAATTTGCATGGAACATGAAGGGAGGCGATGGGAGTGGTTTTCCTCGACTCCCAGTCATGGGAACTTGTAACTTTCTTTAAATAGGAGGCTTTATTGTTCGTTTGTTAGATAGGTTAAAAGGGCAGTAAAGTTCCGAAACGTGTCAGTTCGGGCACTATAACTCATGTGCACTAATTTTGGCTGTGTAGCGCTCTTTATTCAAACCCCTGCTTGGATTTTACCTATTTTTAATAAAATTTGGGCTTTTTAACTTTACTCTGCCTGGAGTCTCAGAGGAAGCTGGCCACCCATTTCACTTTTAATTCCGGGGCCTACTTAGACCCCACTCCCTGGCGCGGTTTTTTTTACCCCTTGCGGTGGTCAAGTGGGTCAAAATACTCCTGCTGTTACAATTTTATCCAGCCTTTGGATCCTGCAAGGTGCCCCTACCAAGTGTTGGGATTTTTAAAAGACCCTTGTTGCCCGCACCCCCCGCAAATTGCGCAACAGCCGCAACAGTTGAACCAGCTGTCCACCATGATACAGAAGCTCTTCGGCACCCACACGTTGCAGCCTCCCCCCGTGTCCTTTTACTCTGCTTTCCCTTGGCGCCCAAACCCAAGCTCCAGCGGGCTTACCATCCAGGAGCCCCGAAACTTGAGGCGGCTCGGCTGGGCCGCGGGGGATCGGGAATCCCCCCGGTGGGCCCCTCCGAGCCGTGGGCCCCCCGGGGGCGTGCCGCGCTCCCCGGGGGCCCGGCTCATCCGGTCACGAAAGCCCCCCCAACGTACTGAACCTGGTCACGAGCGTCCCAAAACCGGGCCGGGGCCGGGGAAAAAATGTCCCCGACTCCCGGGGACTGCCGGGTCAGCGGAGCACAGCGCAAACTAGCGCCGCGCCTCCGTGATCTTCCCGGGCAGGCTGAAGCCTGGGCCCTTCGGGCCTCCCAGGCGCCGGCCCCTACAAGGGGACGTAGGCCCCTGGGGGTGCGTCACTTCACCCCCTCCCGCCTATGCGGGGGCGGCAGTGGGGCCAAGGGGGAGTTTCAAAACCGGCCGGGGACCGGGGGGAAAACCAGGGTAAGTGGTGGTTTTTTTGGCTTGTTTTTGGGGGGGCCCTGGAAGGGCCCGGGATACAAGGGGGGGGCCCTTGACTAAAAGGGGGGGTCCCTGGTTTAAAAAGGGGGGCCCCTGGCTAAAAAGGGGGGGCCCTGGCTAAAAGAGGGGGTTTTCCTGGCCCAAGGGGGGGGCCCCGGGGTTAAAAGGGGGGCCCCTGGCTAAAGGGGGGGCCCTGACAACAAGGGGGCCCCCTGACAAAAAGGGGGGGGCCCCCTTTGACAAAAACTAAGGGGCCCCCTTGGTCTGAAAAGAGGGCCCTATTTATTTAAAGGGGGGCCCTGTTACTTAAAGGGGGTTTTGCCCTCGCTACCTGATTCACCCTCACCCAGTCCGTTTAAAGGGGGGGCCCCCCAGGACAAAATTAAAGAGGGCCCTGGCTATTAAAGGGGGCCCATGACTTCCGCACACTACTAAAGGGGGGGGTTCCCTGCCTTCCTGAAAAAATAGTTTAAAGGGGGGGCCCTGCTACCTAAAGGGTCCCGGGCTTACTTAAGGGGGCCCTGACTACTTAAGGGGGCCCCTTGACCCCAAAGGGGGGGGGCCCGGCCCCTAAAGGGGGCCCCTGCTTAAAATGACACTAGCAAAAGGGGGGGGCCCGATTCCCCTGCACACAAGTTTAAAAGGGGGGGGGGGGGGGGGGCCCAAACTTCCTGACACTAGCAAAAGGGGGGGGGGCCCCCGCCTTCCTGAAACCAAGCAAAAGGGGGGGGGCCCGACTTCCTCCCACCTAGCAAAAGTTGGGTGGGGGGGGGGCCCAAATTCCTGCAACTAGCTAAAGGGGGGGGGCCCCGGGACCCCTTTCCGCAAAACTGGGGGCTAGGGGGGGGGACTGATTCCTGCACACTAGCTAAAGGGGGGGGGGGCCCCAAAAAAAACCCCTGTATACTAAAAAAGGGGGGCCCTAACTGTCTGTATACTACCTAAAAAAGGGAACCCCTAACTGCTGTACACTACCAAAAAGGGGGGACCCCTAACTACCTTTTACAAACCTAAAGGGGGCCCCAAACGCCTTTTTTCTTTTTAAAGGAAGCACAACTGCCTGTATACTCCCAAAAAGGAGCCCCCCAAAACTGCCTTTTTATATTTACCAAAAAAGGAAAACCCCCGTCTGTATACTCCCTAAAGGGGCCCAAAAGCCTGTATACAAATTTAAGGGGGGGCTCAACTGCCTGTATACAAACCTAAAGGAAAACCCCAAACTGTTGAAATACAAACCTAAACGGGGGCCCCCTAACTGTTTTGTAGCCAATTTTAAAAGGGGGGACCCCTAACAAACCTACGGGCTTCCCTAAGGGGGGAAACAAAACCTACAGCCTAACTAATGGGACTCACCAACCAAACCCCTACAGCCTACCAAAGGGGGCCCACTAAATTTAACTTTTGCCAAACTGGGGCCTGTTAAACTACCGGGGGGCTGTTAAACCCTACCCCCCCGTGGCCCTGGGTTTCCCCACCAACCTCCCGGGGGCGGGGCCCTTTCCAACTTATCCAGCGGGGATTTTAACCTACCTAAATGGGGGCCTATCAAAGCAACCGGGGGGCCTTGCCCATTTGCCAAATTTTTCCCCTAGATTTTTGGGCCTCCTCCCTGCTAAAAAGATTGGGGTGGGGGGAAACCCATAGTTGTAGCAAAATTTCCCCTTGGTTTTAAGTCCTTCCCCCCCTTTCCCAACCCCCCTTAGGAAAACTAGGCCATGATTTAGGGCTTGTCCCCGGGCTTCCCACCCCTGTTTTAGTTTTTGAAACAGAGGTGGGAAGGGGGTAAAGAGATGGGGGGAAAATTTGGGGGTTTCTAAAAATATTTTGTGTTAATTTTGCGGGGAAGATTTTTTGGCCGGGACAAGTAAATCATGGCGGTGTGGAACGGAGCAGAAGAAAAGGGAATAAGAACGACTAAAGAGAGAAGAGAATGACCATAAATAGGACGTTTTGGGTTTAGTCCCTGTTTTTTCGGGGGTTTATTTTATTTTCTATATTGGATCAGTGCTGTATTCACGGTAATGTGATTTTACCAGAGCTGGGTAAAACCCCAAATGGGTTTGGTGTTGTGGGTTTTGTCCCCTAAAGGGGTTTTCCCGACCTCTTTTGGGGTCTCCATATGGGGGGTTTTGAAAGGTTATCCCTGGGGCCGGGTGTCGCCCCTCTATTGGTCCCCCTATATGGAAAGTGCTGTAGGTTTTTACCTAAAGCGGGGTGCCTGACCTTTTATGTGGTCTCTATTGGCATTTGCTGTAGGTTAAAAACCTTTAGTTTGGTTTGCCCTCTATGTGGTCTTATTTGGCAGGGGTTGTAGGTTATATTTTAGTTTGGTGTCTGACCTTTTATGTGGTGTCAATTTTGGCGTGTTGTAGGTTATACCTGGGGGTGGATGCCCTTTTTTTGGTCTCTACGGGCGGGGGTTTGTAGGTTTTCCCTGATGGTGTCTGCCCTCTATGTGGCCCTCTATATGGGGGTTTGTGGGTTAAGGGCCTGAGCGGGTTGTCTGACCTCTATGTGGTCTTATAGGGCCCGGTTTTGAAAGGTTATCCCTAAAGCGGGGTTTTCTGACCTCTTTGGGGTTCTTATGGCGGGGGTTGTAGGTTTTAACCTGAGTTGGTGTTTTGCCCACTATGTGGTCTCTATATGGCGGTGTTGTGGGTTTTTCCCTCAGCTGGTGTTTTCCCTCAAATGGGGTTTCTCTATTTTTAAAGGTTTTTTGAAATTTTTTATCCCTGAGCTGGGCCCCTTTACCTCTATGGGGGTTCTCTATATGGGGGTGTTGTAGGTTTTCCTGGGGTGGTTTGCCTTATGTGGTCCCCTATATGGCGGTTTTTGTAATTTTTATCCCTGGGGCTGGGGGTTGACCTCTATGGGTTTTAAAATATGGCGGGTTGTGGGTTAAAACGGGGGGGCGGGAAAATTTTGCCAGCTTTTACATGTGTTCCTTTTTGTAAGAGTGGGGGAACACCTGACCTGGGGATGGGAAGTTAAAATTTTTTCCATTCCCGCTGGTTTTTTATTTTAGAAGGTGGGGGAGGGGGGCCCCCAAAGGGGGAAAACGTGGAGGGGGATTTGTATTTTGGGGAGGGGGGGATATTGTATGTGGGTGGAGGGGGATATTGTATGTGGGTGGGAGGGGGAAAATTGTATGTGGGGGTGTGGAGGGGGATATTGTAGTGGGTGGGGGGAGGGATGGGGGCTATTTTAGCCCTTTTTTGTCTATGATATGTTAGTTTGCAGACGTTTTGGGTTGAAACCTAAAAGTGGTTTTGTTTTAACAACACATTACGTTGTTTTGCACACTGTATTTTGTGGTAAACGGGGGGCAATTATGCCCGAGGGGGCCCGGTAATTTTTTAATGTCCCGTGGGAAAAGGGCCCCCCCAAGTTTCCTCCTCCCCTGTGGGCCAAACCCCCCCAGCCGGACACGGGTCTGGGGGGGCTTTATTAGCCAGTTTTTTCCTTTAAACTTGGAACTGAGGGGGCCCGACCAGTTCCCAACCCGAAACAGGTCAAAGGGTTTCCCATTTTGTGGTCAGCCCTAAAGGGAACCCCTGGCGGGGAAATCCCTCTTTGGGACAGGGTGACCCGTAAAAGGGCAAACCCTGCAGGCATTTCCTAAAGGAATTCCACGGGTGCTTTAAAGGGAACTTGCACGTGCGTCATCTGCTAAAACCCGCATTTCCTTTAAAACTTTTTTCCCAAGGGGAATTTCCCGTCCAGTTCCAATTTCCCTGGCCTTGGGGGCTATCCCGGAATGAAAGCCCCCCCAAATCCCCCACTTTAAAAGGTGTAAAAAATTCAATAGTAGCTGGCTGTTTTTTTTCCCTTTTAAAACTATTTTTATTTTGAAACATTCCCAAAAAGAAAAAGGGGTTTTAAAACTGAATAAACTTGGAGGGGCTCTTTTAGCCGACTTGGCAGCATTATTTTTAAACCCCCGTTTTCACCCTCTGAAAAATTTCATTCCCCATTCAAAGAAGGGCCCCTTCCAGTAGCCTAAAAAAAGGGCGCCCCAGAAATTTCAGGGCCCCCTACGCTTAAGGGGTTTCTCCCCCCTCCCCCCGGGTAAAAACCAATTTCCCCCCATTGGCCCCGGCCCCCTCAAAAAGTAACCCCAACCCCAGAAAAAAAAATGCAATTGCGCCATTTTTTTTTTTATTTTAAAAATTTTTTCAATATTGTGCGGGTCCCGTACGTTACCCAAGGGGCCCGAAAAAACCGCCACCCTGAACACCCCATGTCATACTATTTGTTACTGACTAAACCAGTATCCCCAAAACCCAAAATGGCAAATTTTTACACTAAGAACCCTATAATACCGCCGAATATCACTACCATAACAGTACTGAAGAGGGGGCACTGGGGGACTGTGGGCTTCGGAGGGGCCCCAGAGGCACAGCAAGGGCCCCCCGGGGGGCCCGGCGCAGAGGCTTAAGAGGGGCCCCACACAGCTGGTTCCCGGGGGGAGTGGGGGAACCCCCGGGTTTTTAGTGGGGGTGTTCTGGGGGAGGGTGGGCTTCATTGGGGGCCCAGGGGGAGGGCCCGGCACCCGCTTTTGGGGGCCCAGGTGGAGGAACTGGGGTAGGTGGGGGGTTTCAGGGGGGGGGGTGCTGGGGCAGGGTGGGTGGTGAAAGGGGCCCCCGAGGGTTTAGAGGGGCCCCAAAAAAAAAAAAAAAACAAACTGGGGCCCCCGGGGGGGGGTAAATAGCGCAGGTGGGGGGGTTCCGAGGGGCCCCCCAAAGGGAGGGGCGGGGCAGGGTGGGGGTTCGGAGGGGGCCCCCCCGGTTCAGAGGGGCCCCACACGATGGGGGCCCAGGGGAGGCACTGGGGTAGTGGGGGTTTCAGGGGGTGGTACTGGGGCAGGGTGGGCTGTTTGAGGGCCCCTGGGGCTTCAGAGGGGTCCCACACAGCTGGGGCCAGGTGGGGGCACTAGGGCAGGTGGGAGACTTTCGAGGGGCCCCAGGGGGAGGTGCTGGGGCAGGGTGGGTTTCTGAGGGGCCCCAGGGGTTCAGAGGGGACCTACACAGATGGGGCCTAGGGGGGGCACTGGGGTAGGTGGGGGGTTCAGGGGGGGGTGCTGGGGCAGGGTGGGCTGCTGAGGGGCCCCAGGGGCTTCAGAGGGGCCACACACAGCTGGGGCCAGGTGGGGGCACAAGGGCAGATGGGGGACTTCTGAGAGGCCCCTGGGGGCGGTGCGGGGGCTGGGTGGGCTTCTGAGGGGCCCCAGGGGTTTAGAGGGGCCCCACACAGATGGGGCCCAGGGGGAGACACTGGGGTAGTTGGGGGTTTTCAGTGGGGGTTCTGGGGCAGGGTGGGCTTGACTATCACACAATGTGAGGGGGGGCCGCACTCTGAGTCACAGGAGCGCTCGATACATTAACAGAGCTGCAGCAGTGTCTCAGTCACTTCAGATCCCTCTGTTCGTCCTGTGATGGGATCGCCCCTCCTCTGTCTCTGCCTGTGGGCGGGGCTTCAGTGACGCCTGCCGGCAGCAGAGAGAGGAGGGGCGATCCCATCACAGGACGAGCAGAGGGATCTGAAGTGACTGAGACACTGCTGCAGCTTTGTTAATGTATCGAGCGCTCCTGTGACTCAGAGCGCGGCCCCCCCTCACCTTGTGTGATAATCAAGCCAACCCTGCCCCAGTGACATGGAAAACTAGATTGTGAAACAAGCGGGCCTGCTTGCAGCGGGCCCCTTGTTTCACCGGGCCCTATACAGGAGTACTGGCTGTACCCCCTGTATGGCGGCCCTGCCTAAAAGATGCGCTGACTGCAAGAGACCTTCCATCCTCCCAGAGTGAGCTAATTCACTTGGCCACCCGCATCGACGTGCGCTTCGTCGAGAAACAGGAAGAACTCCATCAAGAACATGACTCAGTTGGACCTCGCTGCTTACCTCATCTGGCTTCAGTTTTCCAGAGACCTCTGCGCTTCACAGCTTCGGTGAGGATCCCAGCAAGTGGACAGAGCCACCTGACTGACTAAGGAGCAGTCCTTCCTGTGTGACATTAATGCCTCAACTGCGCCTTCAGAGCCTCTTCCGACTGTGCCAAACATCAGTGTCCAGAGAAACCATGCACCTAAGTTAAGTGGGAGAGGTGTCCCTAGGTGCCAATCACCACTCTCCATGACTGATGATGCCGGTACGGGTCTTGTCCGATTCAGAACTCTCTTTTCAGGCTCCTGCTTTTCTGGACTCTGGATCTGCCGGGAAAACTTATAAATGTTTTTTCTGGTAGCCAAGTTTCCCTTTCCCCATGTTGGCTGGAAAACCCTTTGTAATCTCCTCGTCATTGGTGAAGTACTAAGTGACCTATCCAATTTATACATAGCCTGTATCTTGATTTTGGGGCCTTAAAAAGGAAAGGGTTGCATTATTTGCTTCCCCTGTTTCTTCCTGGGATTTCCCTGGGCTCCGTGAGCATGCCTTTCCCTATGCTAAATTTGGAAGAGGGGGGCGAAGTCACACTTTGGGCCAAGATGCAGTTGTGTTTGTGACACCTTGCCTGGTGCATCCCTCTTTCCCTCAGATGCGCCTCAAGCCTCTGCTGGGTCTGCCAGACGAATACCAGGACTTTGCTGATGTGTTTTCGGAGAAGCAAGCTGAGACCCTTCCACTCTGTCGACCCTATGACAGCCCAATTGACACTAGTCCTCCCCCGGGTGGGGTATACCAATTATCCGTGCCTGAGACTCAGGCCATGTTGGCCTACATACAAGAGAATCTACAGAAGGGTTTTATCCGCAAGTCCTACTCTCCTGCCGGAGCCAGGTTCTTCTTCGTCGAGAAAAAGGATGGGTCACTACGTCTGTGTATTGATTATCGTGGCCTCAATAAAATTATCGTGAAGAACTGTTATCCTTTACCATTAATATCAGAGCTCTTTGACCGGCTTCAGGGAGCCAAGATTTTTTCTAAACTGGACTTGTGGGGGGTGTATAACCTTATCAGGATACGAGAGGGGGATGAGTGGAAGACGGCTTTCAACATGCGAGATCGGAACTTCGAATACCTGTTGATGCCCCTCGGTCTGTGTAATGCTCCAGCAGTATTCCAGGAGTTCATCAATGACATTTGCAGGGACCTCCTCTACACCGGCGTTATCGTTTACCTAGACAACATTTTTTTATTCTCACCTGACCCACAGACCCATCAGATTCAGGTGCGCCAGGCTCTGAGATGTCTTTGCAGTAACCACCTGTACGTGAAGTTGGAAAAATGCTTGTTCCACCAGACCAGTCTGCCATTTTTCGGATACATCATCTCAGACAAAGGCCTGCAGATGGATCCCGCAAAATCGTCTGCCGTTTTGCAGTGGCTGCGGCCAGTCAGTCTCTGGGTTATACAACGCTTCATTCCCCACTTTTCTACACTGGCGGCACCCATTGTGGCCCTCCCTAAAAAGAATGCCAATCCAAGACTTTGGCCTCCGGCGGTCGAAAGAGCGTTCTCTGAGTTAAAGGAAGCTTTCTCCTCTGTACCTATCTTATCTCCTTCGCTGCCACAGTGAAGCAGATGTTCTCACAGGTGCAAGCGGACATTAAAAACCATACTGAACACTTGGATATTCATGGCATTGAAATACAAGAATTAAAAGAAGAAACAATAAAAACTAAACTTCTACTCCAGAATGCAGTTCATGAAAACAAGCGTCTGAGTGAGAAGGTGGATAATCTCGAAAATAGATCCAGATGAATCTTGGGCATTCCGGAAACCATAGGGATTTGGGAGAAAGATCTTCCGGAAGTACTAGGCATTGGAAATCTATACAAAGTGGAAAGATCCCACCATCTGGGCCCGAACCTCAGAGGAGGATCTCAAGCAGCGGAAGACACAACTGTTCCCAAGCCTTGAGAAATATTCCCCATCAAGTCATAATTAAGTATCGGGACTTTACTGACAAGGTCAAAATACCAAGGGTCTTCAAACGACTCAAGTCTGACTTAGGGCGACATGTCCCAACACGCCAAGGCCAGTTTTTTGGTCTATTTTGCGGCAAAACCACTTTTGACACCATATTCTCAATGTAAATGAACTGTCGTACACCAAAACTAGGCGCATTATACGCCGGGCACGACACATCATAATGCGCCTAAAAATGATATACTGCGCGCCTCCATAATGCAATGCACCTATTGAGGGGCATTACATATACCAGTAAAGATACATTATGTGGCTCCGTTGCGCAACATGCCTCGAGAGGTGCATTACATACACTACCAATGATACCAATCATCCTAGACCTTGACTCAGAGGATGATATGTGATTTTTTTTTTTTTTGTGGGGGGGAGGCCCTGCCTACTTGGACCTCCCCTACCCCGATATTTTATTTTCCTTATAGCCACATTCTTATAAGAGCCATAGACTATAAACATAAGGGGTCTACATCATAGATGCCATAGTTCTCACCTCCCAATGAGTGCTCGCTGACAAACTATTTCTCTCTTGTGTTTTGTGAACACCCTCGCATCGAGATGGAAAAAAGTAAAGTCACATTGCACAAGAAAATCATTCCACTCTTCCAGAGTGCTTAATGTTCTTTTTTTTGTTCCTCGGTGCCGACATTCTATCCACCCAGGAACCTTGTTAATGAACAGTTATGCTATGTTCTTGTTTATAAGAGTTCTATCCACCAGGTACGAATGTCTATTATATGTGAAATGTCTTAATTATGAGAGTTGTAACATGGAATGTTTAAGGTCTACGCTCTCCAGCTAAACGCATGATGGTTATACAGCACTTGAAGCGCCTCAAAGTAGATGTTGCCTTCCTATAGGAAACCCATTTAATTGATGAGGATTATAGTCGTATGCAGAGATTGTGGGTGGGCAGGACATATGGATCCCCAGCAGTCGGCAGTAAGAACTGACCTTAATCCGAACAAAGTACAGGGGGCAGATTATACAACAAGAACATGACTCTGAGGGGAGATGGCATGTAGTTAAAGTGACAATAAATGACAAGAAATTTTCACTATATAACATATGGTCCAAATTCAGGAGGCTCGTCCTTCTTTAAAACTCTGGAATACCAAATTGCTCATGACTCCTCCGACTTCAAGATAATAAGTGGAGATTTTAACTTAGTCATATACCCTTCCGAAGACAAACAAGGAAAGAAGAGATCCCAGTTTAGTATTAATGAAATGAAAACATATTTAGCTAAATTTGTAGATAACTTGAATATATGTGATCCATGGAGAGTTCTAAACCCAGATGGGAGACAGTTTTGCCATTTTTCCCACCCTCATAATAGCTGGTCGAGAATCGATTACATATTTGCTTTGTGTGCCCTACTACAGAGAGTAGAAGGTGAAAATAGGCGTCATGGTTATATCTGACCATTCACCCGTTATACTAGCCTTGCTTGACCATCTCCCTCACGGCAGTGACTATATTTGGAGATTTCTGTAGTTTTTTATGAAAGACGAAGAATTTCAAACTACGCTATAGAATTGGTGGCTTGAGTTCCAAAATGATTACACAGGTCACAAAAACTCCCCCAACTGTTTTGAGATACAGCAAAACTTGTGCTACAAGATAAATTGATAGCATACATGTCTAGATTTAAAAAACTGATACATAACCAGCTTGATGCCTTAAAGAGGTTTTGCCACAAAGTAAAATTGATGTGGGAAGCTTGCAAATGAAATAACAAACATTTTCCCCATTCATTATTATTAAAAATTCTGCACCGTTTCTGTTTTAACTGCTCCTTTAGTGATCCATTGTTTAAAGCTCATCTCCAGGGGATACAACCAGTGACAAGAGCTCCTCAGTCCTGGTCAGACATGCTCAGACATCACTTCTCCTCTCAGGCAGCTACTGAGTGTTCAAACCCCAGGTGCTGTCACTCTACTTCTGTCCTCTGTATTCCTTAATAATTATTCAAACAGTGCAAATAAATAAAAAGAAGCCTCAATGAGGTTTGTGCATTGATAAAGAGAAAAAAAAAACACAGGTTTGGTTCCTGCAGGAATTTGAACTTAGGACCCTTGGGCCTGGAGGCAAAAACTTTACCTTTCAGCTACTCAGAATGCTTTACATAAACAGACTTTTCTTTGACTGCAGAGAGGAAAGGCATGGTGATGTCATCGTGCTGGGTCACATGACATGCAATTCAAACAAATCACACATGCCCCCTTCTGAGCACACAGAGCTGAAGAGCTGGATACAGGAGGAATGAAATTAGATTGTGGCAAAACCCCTTTAAGTGGCAAACTCCGGGAAGCATATACCAGATTTGTATCTACTCCAGGGGAATTATTTAAAACATTATCAGCCCAAATAGTACCCACCTTGACAAATTTATATAATTCCTATTTAACAGGTAAACCCATCCCCGTATCCACAAATACAGTGCACATCAAAGTTATACCAAAAACTGGGAAAGACCGCACTTTAGCATCTTCATACCATCCCATATCATTAATTAACGTAGACATAAAACTTTTGTGGAAAATCATGGCGGATAGATTGGCCCCCCTCCTTCCTTAACTCATCCGTACCCATCAAGTTGGATTTATACAAGGCCGTTCAGCAGTTGCTAATATAGAAAGGTTTTACTGATTTTAGACGAGATCACCCTGTCTCACCAGCTTTATTAACTATAGATACAGAAAAAGCCTTTGATAGCATAGATTGGGGATGGCTGAATATGGTCTTTAATAAAATAGGTCTGGTGGGCCCGTTTCGCACATTTTGTAAATTTGTAAAATTCCTTATATTGCAATTCAGAAGCAAATGTGTGTATACCTCGATATCTTTCCGGCTCGTTCCCTATGAAGTGAGGAACGATACAAGGATGCCCCTTGTCACCTTTCCTTTTCAATTTGGCAATTGAGCCTTTGGCCCGTTTTCTCTCCTCTTCAGATACATTCAAAGGAATCAAAATAGCACATTGCAAAATTAAATTAGCCTTGTTTGCAGATGATGTAATCTTTTTTATGGAACACCCGGAAAGAGACTTGCCTGAACTATTTCAACAGCTACACATATCTAGATCATGCTCTGGATTCAAAATAAACGTGACCAAGTGGGAAGCATTAAGCATTTCCCCAAAAGCACCACCTCTCTCCCTAGATCATCTGGATCCCCCGTAACACTAGCCAAATCATATATTAAATACTTTGGTATACTAGTAGGTAAGTCACCTGAATCTTTATATCATTTAAACTTTCCCCCTTTAATATTGAAAATCGCCAGAGAACTAGACAAATAGTCAAAACGGCCCCTCTCTCTATTAGCCCTTTGCCACTTGGTGCAGATGATGAGTTTTCCGAAACTTCTATATCCTCTGCAAACCATTCCTTTGCTATTGAAACACAAGGATGTCCGGATCATTGTATCTGGATTCATAACATTTATCTGGGCCACAAAGAAACCCAGAATCGCAGTTTCTAAATTAATGATCCCAGAAATAAATGGAGGGATTAACCATTATTTCAGTGACAAGTATGATTTATTGTGGATATGAAAAAACAAAATTTGTGTAAACAAATGCAATTGTATACTTAGTTGTAACTTTTCTATGGCAATGTACGATATCCAAATGTGATATAAACTATTCTGTATGCTTAATAACTTCAATAAAAAATATTTAAAAAAAAAAATAATAACCTACCTTTAAAATTATAGACTGTTCATGTCTTTGTCAGTGGGCCAACTTACACAATCAGCAAGGGATCAAAATAATTATTTCCTTCACTGCACTACATCACTGCTCAGGTTAATTGGAGGAGGTATATCAACCCTAAATGCACCCAAAACCATTGCAGTGTATATATTATTATTATTATTATTTATTTTAAAGCGCCATTGATTCCAGGGCGCTGTACATTCGAGGGGGTTACATACATTACATAAGTCAAACGAGTACAGTGATAAGGGATAATGACAATTGGCATGACAGAGGGAGAGAGGACCCTACCCGCGAGGGCTTACAATCTACAAGGAGGGGGAAAGAGACAGGAGGTGAGGGGCAGACATGTCTGTGGAGGAAGTAGTGACAAGTTTAGTGAAGGTTATAGGCAAGCCTGAAGAAATGGGTTTTCAGGTTGCTTTTGAAGCTGGTGAAAGTGGAGGAGAGTCTGATGTGTTGGGGCAGTGAGTTCTAGAGTGTGGGTGAAGCACGGGAGAAGTCTTGGAGACGGTTGTGTGAGGAGCTGATAAGGGGAGAGCAGAGGAGAAGGTCCTGTGAGGAGCGGAGAGTGCGTGGGGGGAGATATTTGGAAATTAGGGCAGAGATGTATGGAGGGGAGAGGTCATGGAGAGCCTTGTAGGTCATGGCTAATGCAGGAGCATTAGTAACTCAATTAAAGTTCCATAAAACAGCAACAAAAGGACTGATACAAGAGGAGGGGAAAAACTGTCAATATTCAACTCCTGGCTTTAACAAATCTCCCAAAGTACCCTCCAAAACTGGTATCACCATACCCCAAATTACCCAGAATATATTCTTCATAAATGAACAACATATATATATACACACAAACAAGAAAGCATAAATATACTTCCTCATAATGAAATGGGAATATTACTCCCAGTTTTCCAATGATTTCCAAAGTTTCTTCACAATCCCATATTTTTTATATAAAACATCCAAAAGATTTATTCAAACCCTTAGGGCACAAGGTGCCGAGGCGATATATCCATTCTTCTTCCTTTCTAAGGAGTCCCTTGTCAATATCATTTTTTCTCTCGGTGATTCTCATTTGTTCTATTACTAAGAATCTGAGATTAGAGTATATCCCCCTATGTGCTTCCCAGATGTGTTTTACCATTGGAGACTCCCTGTGGTGACGTATGTCTCCTAAATGCTCACCTATCCTATGCCTTAGCTGTCTTTTCATTTTGCCAAGATATTGTAGATTAGCCAAATAAACTACAGCCTCAGTCCTACAGTTACAAAAATCACGGATACATTATTCTCTGCCATTCGTGTTACTGATAAAGACAAAAACTGAGACAAAAACTTAAGAAGGAAAGCTGGATCTGCCGTATAACAATTGAACTGAGAGAAAAACTTCAGAAGGAAAGCTTTCCTTCTGAAGTTTTTCTCTCAGTTCAATTGTTATACGGCAGATCCAGCTTTCCTTCTTAAGTTTTTGTCTCAGTTTTTGTCTTTATCAGTAACACGAATGGCAGAGAATAATGGATCTGTTGTAAGAATGACTCCATTGTCCAAATTCTGTGTTAAGAATTCTACTATCCTTTTGGTGAATGTAACAATTTAAGGATAAGGAGTTTGTTGAAAATAGACTAAATTGGTTTAAATGGCTCTTTGGTCAAGAAGGCTCATTCTACCTGCTGACATTGTAAACTTGATAATTCACAGATGACTAGAAAGCTTCAGAATGAAAAGGTAACAGAAGGCAGAAATCTGAATTTTAAAAGTAGGGGTATGTTCACACGGCGTAAATTCAGCGCGCATTTGCCGCATATTTGCGCTAATATGAGGTGAGATGCGTGCCGCAATTACGGCAATCCATAGCTCTCATAGAGAACTATGGATTACGCCTCATCCCCCCACGGTTATAATGCGATCGTATTGTATGCGCAGGGAGATAAGTGACATGTTAATTACTCGTGGCGATTACACGCCGCGAGCAATGCATACCTTATGGGGCCAGTGGGCTGCCGGCCCCCGCGTGCACTGATCAGCACAACACCCAAATCACCCGGCGTATTGCAGCGCGTACTGTACATGCTGTAATTATGCTGTGTGAACATAGCCTAACTGGTCACTATACCTTTCTACAGGAAGTGTAGGATATTTTTGGATTAAAAAGCCTACCAATTTCAAAAGTAGATCCGAGAAGTGTTTCACTTTTACTGGGTCGGACAAGCCTTTACATTTTAGTATTGTTTATTCAAATATGAAGTAGTTTTTATATGCGGACAATACACAAGCCCTTGATGTAGAAAATCCTTATTTTCCAGCAGGATCTATGGATCCAACATTTTTTTTTTTTTTATGAACCCTTGACATTAAAGTGAAGGGAGAAAATGCGAACAGTACAGTTCAACATCTGCAATAAGGCATTCGATGCCAAGGGACAGTCTGCTGAATCCAGGAAAGAATTTTTTTCCAGTTTCCAGTACTTACTTCTCAGAAAAACATCTATATGGGGCATTCCCCAGAAGACCTGTTAGTAGTTGAAAAATGCGGGACTCAATACACTATTCCTATTAAAGACAAATTATGAGCTCTCAGATTGTCTTTCCTTTTGCAGTAATCTACCCTCAAAGACAGGAGACTGGAGTTTCCTAGGGAGAAGATCTGAAAAGTTACTTTTCAATAGATGTGAGCACTTTTTACTACCTTGTTTGTTCAATTCTGTTACAGTTGTAGAATTGTCTGAAATAATATTTACATCTACAACTGCTTGCTCTATTCTCTGGTTCCAATGTTTCTTGAAATTCAGAGCCCCACTTGTATCCTCCAGCCCCCATTTGTGAAGGCTGGGTTCAGTTTACATTACCCAAGGAGACTTCCATTTCCATAAAAAGACCCCTCTCTACATTTGGGGATCTGCGCACTAAATTAGGGAATCAATGGTCTTTGAAGAAACACAAGTATTCTTGTCCATCATAGTACTTCTAGATAGAGGGGATGGGAATGAATTTGGGCCCATAAAGCTGTTGGAATGGAAACTATATGTATACCCAAAAGAGACATAGACACGGACCTTTCCTTTCCTCTTTTCCTGAGGTGAGTAGGACCACTAAACTCTGGATTCCAGAAGGATAACAAGAAAAACCTGATCTTGAGAAGGGTCTAAATATTATTTTTTTCAATTTACCATTCAACATAATTTCCCAAGCATTTGTAGGAAGTGTGGAATATCTGATCCCACTGCTGTCACCAATTTGTCACATACACGCTTATCAGCACCTGACCCATGAGCCAACATAAAGGAATTGCTTTATTTCCATTCAATTTTATTTGCACTCACCTCTCTTTCAGGTTGCAAATTGAGCATGAATCACACCTCAACACAGTCCAGGCACCCCAAAATATCTACTACCACCACCTTTCTCAATAATCAAGAGTTAAAGAAATCATACAGAAGGTCTCTGATACTTATATACACCACTTACTGGTACTCACATGGTTAAATACTAATGCACTGTTCTCCAGCAGTTACAGGGTTAAAACACTTTGATCATGGCTAGGGATTTGTAGAGCATACAAGGATTAAAATTAATAAAGTTTTAAGATTCAATAGAAACAAGGTACAGTACTTTTATAAAGTACAAAAAGGTATAATAAAGTGACATACAAACATGCAGTTACAGTCATAAGTTCAAAAGGCAGAAGAACTAAGAAAATACCTAATGTTTACAGTAGATATTCTTCTCAGTTTCTGGGAGTAAGGAAAGAAAAATGGATCTCAGCTTAGCTAACGGCTGAGCTCCCACACTGTGAAAGCAGTTTCCCAGTTGGAAACATATCTTTTAACCTGCCCAATCAATTCAGGTTTCAGAGCTGCCCATCAACTCATTGTCCCTGACTAGCTCATTGGAGTATAAAAGGGGAAGGACAATTCACATCTAATTATATGTGTCCCTTGATTGACCCATTATAATATGAATAGGGTTGTCAAGAGTGGGTAGGCAAATGTGGTCCGGGTCATTCTTTGAAGTAGATAGAAACTCCAGATACCATGTCAGTGTCCCACTTGGTGATAATCTGTTAATCCCAATAAAGTTTTTTAGTATTTTATGACCAGACCAGACTTAATGAGCTTGAGTAAAATCAGTTTTATGACCAGATTAATGACACTTGTGTAAACAGCTACATAAACAGCATGTAGTGCTGTGGGATAGGTTCAGTCTAGGGGCTCTGCAGTCTCTTTTTAAATGCCCAGGTTTCTTTTACAATTAAAACACGTGACTGCATTGCATCTGTAGCTCTGATTTGGGTTTTGGTTTCTCGCTGGTTGGTAATATGAAATCCCTACTTGGTTTAAACGCTTCCCTACATTTAACACTGAGAAAGCTATAAGCAACTGAGACACACTGGTGAGGAGGAATTCTATTCCTTTTTCTACTTGCAATACATTTTCAGGAGTGCATGTACACCACTCAGGCCTGGAAATATTAAGAGCATCACTTATGTGTCTTTTCAGCCTCTCGACAAAAGCATTCAACAAAACATGTCTGTGCAAGTCAGAGGAGAACTCGTGACCGAATCAACCCACCTCTGCTGCAGCCTGGAAAATAATTTTTCCACTGATCCTCCCTTATTCTGTGTCATGTCCGTTAATGTTACAGACTGATCTGGTAACCGACTTTTCCCCCACTCTATTATTCACATAATCCTCTCCAGTTCCCTTACTGTTTCATCTTGTGAACAGTTTCCTATGGCCTTATGAACAATGGATTCACAGAAAATCAAGATGATTTAGGGATATGAGACCAATAATTCACAGAAACAAACAAATATCCCGTTAAAACTGAACATGTAATGTTAACCACTCTAAAACCCCAATATCTAATATAAGGTAGGTCATACACAAAACTCACTTACCCAATTGTTAGTAGTATAATGTTGTACCGTGTTAGCCATAGAAAGTAGTAGAAGAGTGAAGAAATCAGGCGATACCTTTTAGAGGCTAACTGAGTATATTTGATGGTGAGCTTTCGAGAGAACTAGCTCCCTTCTTCAGACATGATGATATACAAGAAATTGAAAATTCACAGGCTTTTTATACACACAAGACATGGACCTTCAAAGGATCTTAGAATTCTTAAACATAACAAAATGCAATATAAGCAAACAAGTCATTTACAACAGGTCAAACAATTAACTATCTGGAAACTTGTGAGGCATGACAGAGGGGTCAGTAAATCTTCCGTCTTATCTCACAGCCATCACGTGTAATTTGTGGCCATCACAGTTCACATATAGTTTGACATAAAACTAGCATGGATATTTAACCCATTTTGCAGAGTCTGAAATTTTTGCATTAATTTAAATTCCCATTCCTTTCTCTCCCTCTGCGTCTTAAAGTGTCCCATTAAAACCACAATCTTCAGATCTTCAATACAGTGGTCCTCTCTGGAGAAGTGTTGTGCCACTGGAAGATCAGTTCTACTGTTATTAATAGTGAATCTGTGGGAGTTCATGCGCTGGCTGAGTCTTTGCCCTGTTTCCCGTACATAAAGGCCTGTGGTCGGGCATTGCGCACACATAATCAGATACACCACATTGCTAGACCTGCAGGAAAATGTCCCCCTAATTCTGTGCACCTGCTGGGACTGTGGGACAGGTAACACTGTCAGCAGTGTGATGTGCCTGCAGTCTTGCACCTGTTTTGCAGGCAGGGTGAGGTGCCATTTTCAGTTGGGGCCTTCAGGGCGCTCCGGACAATAATACGCCGCAGGTTTGCTGGTTGCCGAAAGGAGAGGAGAGGGGGGACTGGGAATCTGAAGATTGTGGTTTTAATGGGACACTTTAAGACGCAGAGGGAGAGAAAGGAATGGGAATTTAAATTAATGCAAAAATTTCAGACTCTGCAAAATGGGTTAAATATCCATGCTAGTTTTATGTCAAACTATATGTGAACTGTGATGGCCACAAATTACACGTGATGGCTGTGAGATAAGACGGCAGATTTACTGACCCCTCTGTCATGCCTCACAAGTTTCCAGATAGTTAATTGTTTGACCTGTTGTAAATGACTTGTTTGCTTATATTGCATTTTGTTATGTTTAAGAATTCTAAGATCCTTTGAAGGTCCATGTCTTGTGTGTATAAAAAGCCTGTGAATTTTCAATTTCTTGTATATCATCATGTCTGAAGAAGGGAGCTAGTTCTCTCGAAAGCTCACCATCAAATATACTCAGTTAGCCTCTAAAAGGTATCGCCTGATTTCTTCACTCTTCTATTACCCAATTGTTGTCATATAAGGGTAAACAGGAATCCAAAGGCTGGAAAATTTCACTATATCTTGGCTTTTAGTGGTCCAAATGCCGTTTTGTAGGAAGATATACAGCAAAGGAGCAAATGACGGTCCCTAAGTAATTCCAAATAATGCTCTTTGCAGATAACCAGCCCCGAAAAGGTCCTAGTGAAACCTGCAATCACCCTAATACAAATGTAATAAGTAAATTAAAAACAAAAAATATTAACAGCAGCCCAGACACATTTCCACTGCTCAGTATCTTCAGTGGGAAAATAAAGCAAAACAAAAGATTACAGGAATGTATGATTCTGGGTGAGTTGGATGAGGTGAGGTTGTACCTTACCGCCAGATATGCCAGATTTAAATAGTGTACCATACAGAGAGGTCCTCCAATTAGAGAGGATCCCAATACTGGAAGTTCATAGGGCAAATATCAGCAACTGCTGGCATATAGATGTAATATCCATAGTGTATAATTTTCAGACATTCGAATTAAGAGGATGAGTCCTTTGTTTCTTACGCTTCTTGTGTTTTCTATAAAGAAAAAAGTATTTAAGTATTCTGCCAAGTCCTGTAAATGCCGTACCAGAAGTGCGTGCCACTGTGGAACGCATGCCGTGCAGAATGATGTCCCGCATGCGCTCCACTGTGAAGCACATGTCGTGTAGAAGAATGTCCCGCATGTGCCACGCTGGAAGTGCATGCGTTCTACTGCGGCATGCATGTCATCTGAGCAGATGTCCCATGTGTGCTTCGGCATCAAGCATACATCACACACACACAGATCCTCTGCACATTAGCCACCAGAAATATGGGAGCTCAAAAGCAGAACTCACGTAAAAGGCTAGTCATAGCACTTAGAATGCGTGTGTTCCAGATAGGAAAAAAAATCAATTACCGTACCCGCCTCTAAACTAGCCCCCAATTCACAAACCCATGCACTCTAGGAAATGGAATGCATAATAAGTTAAAGCAAAAAAAGGGGCACTTAAAGGGGACAGGTCCAGGTCAGTACACATTCACTTATACAAAACAACCACCTTTTCTTATTTGCAGACATGCTACTGTGGAGAAATGTAAACAGTCGCTAACTCCTGTGTGATGAATAAGACTGCTTGAACAAGATTACAGTAAGTTTTTATGCCGTAATGTCTGATCCTTATTGTCACGGTGTCTTGAAGATGTTATGAGAAAAGAATGAAGAATAAAATGGACGTTTTACTAATATATAAAGAATAAATGGAAGTTTGTTGATGCATAAAGAATGGCTTTCTAAAATAAGAAAAGGTAGTTGTGTGGTATAAGTGAAAGATAATTATGGAGTATAGGACCTCCGTAAACCACCTCGACACACTGACTGGTAATTAAGTGCTTCTTTGCTTTGTTACCAGGTCAGTATACATACAAAGTATAAATATAAAAAAAAAACAACAAAAGCAAAAAATATATAAAGAGACAAAGGCCAATCATAACTGTAAGTACTATAATTTAAGGCATGGAGGTATTGTAAAACAACAAACCATAACAGTTAGAGCAATCATAGAAGGAAAAAAAGGAAAAAGTAGCCTTCCCCAACTATGCATCCTAAATGAAACACGTATAGATCAAATGTTCATTAATACCCGCTGAGGCCATTCCCTATAGATCCACTCAGCTTTCTTTTTGAGAATGTGACAAGTACACTTCACCAAATATACAACACCTTCACTTTTGCAATTGATGAAATTCCGAATTTCATATTCTTTGTCATCCACTACACTTTTAAAGGTTTTTGTTACCTCATATATTTGCAAAATTTGCATGAACCACATTTAAATAAGCCTAATGGCCTTCTGGACAACTATGACTCTCCTACAGGCTTAGACTGGAGATTACTTTTTACCAGGCAGTCACCTATGCTTCTTCCTTCACAGTAAGTTATAAGGGGCCGACTTGGCAAAATTGCAGATGTCATCTTACTTAGCCGAAGTAGGTCCTAATGTTTAGTCAGAATTTGCCGGACCTCATAATGGTTTGAATTGAAGGTACCGATAATTCTCAAATCGGGTCTACCCCCCTGATCTGCCTTTTGTCTTGATCTAAAAACAGTGTTCTTTTTTATTCTACGGACATTACTATATGTTTCTTTCAAAAGACTTGGTGGATAACCACGACATTCAAAATAGACTTTTAAATCCTGAGATTGTGTCTGAAATGTGTTTTTAAGTCCATGCAATATCTTTGGACCCTAAGGAATTGTCCCCTAGGGATTCATCTAAATTGTAAATGTGGGTGGCAGCTATTCCAATGTAATAGGCTATTTGTTGCAGTGTTTTCCCAATGTATTTTAGTTACTAATGAATAAGGCCATGTTCACACGGCTTATTTGGGCGCGGATTGGAGCCGTACTGCGCGCCGGATTTGAGCTGCAGTACGGCTCCAATCTGTCTCAGTCATTACGGTAATCCACAGTTCTCATAGAGAACTATGGATTCCGTCTCTCCTTCCCACCAAGCAGGGAGAAAGTGACATGCACATTATCCAGGCGCAATACGCACCGTGGGTAATGAAAGTCTATGGGGCCGGCGGGCAGCGCCCCCGCCGCGCCCCTTATTCAAGCCGTAATTGCGAGCAAAAAACAGGAATCCCAAGGTTGGAAAATTTCACCATCTCTTGGCTTTTTTGCTTAAACTTATTGTGTGTTCCATTTCCTGGAGCCCATAGGTTATTGACTGTGGGACGTGTAGTTTGGAGGCCAGTACTGTTATTTGTTTTTTTTTTCCTATCTGCAACACACGCATTCTAAGTGCTATGACTAGCTTTATATGTGAGTTCTGCTTTTTGAGCTCACGGACTAGTATTTCTGGGGGATAATGTGCAGGGTTCTGTCTGTGTGATGTGTGCATGATGCCGAAGCACAAATGGGATATCTGCTCAGATGCCGTGTGTGCCGCAGTGGAAGGCACGCACTTCTGGTGCGGGACATTATTCTAGACGGCATGCGCTCCATAATGGAATGCACGCACCTCCGGTGCGGCACATGCGGGACATCATACACACACACTTGGCACACACTTCCGGTACGGCATTTACAGGTCTTGGCAGAACACTTAAAGACTTTTTTCTTTATAGAAAGCAGCAGAAAAATAAGAAACTAAGGACTCATCCTCTTAATTCAAGTGTCTGAAAATTATACCCTATGGATATTACATAAATATGCCAGCAGTTGCTATTTACCCTATGAACGTCCGGTATTGGGATCCACCCTAATGGGAGGACCTCTCTGTATGGTACACTATTTAAATCTGGTGTATCTGGCGTTAAGGTAGGGTCATACATCCTCACCGGGAGTCATACATTCCTGTAATCTTTTGCTTTGTTTTATTTGTTTTATTTTATTGAAGATACTGAGCAGTGAAAACACGTCTGGGTTGTTGTTAATATTTTTTTTGTTTTTGATTTACTTATTACATTTGTATTAGGGTGATTGCAGGTTCCACTAGGGCCAATTAGTGGGGTTGCCCTTTTCTGGGCAGGTTTCCTACAAAGGGCATTATTAGGGATTACTTAGGGACAGAAACTATTTTCCCTACAGGACTGTCATTTGCTCCTTTGCTGTATATCTTCCTAGAAAATGGCATTTGGACTGCTAAAAGCCCAGATTTTGTGTAATTTTGCAGTCCTGGGATTCCTGTTTACCCTTATATGACAATGGTTGGGTAAGTTAATTTTGTTTATGACCTACTTTATTTTAGATATTGGGGTTTTAGAGTGGTTCACATTAAATGTTAAGTTTTAGCGGGATATTTATTTGTTCCTTTTGTATAAAGGGCAGGAAACCATCAGTCGCATTTATGTTTACCAAATTCTGAAGATCTTTCCAACAAACTTTAAAGGTCTTGTATATGCTCTGTACGGCTCTATAAAATGTCCTGGGGTATTTTTCTGGGTTTGGAAGTTGATTAACTAATGAGAACATATCAAGTGATGCCCAACGTGGATAATTGAACTGACTGCTGCAAAGATACATTCCATTCGAACACCTGGAGATCTGTGCAGATTTGAAGTGAAAGACTGAGCTGCAGCAAGCAAGGTAAATTTATGTCTTACTTTTGTTTCAAAGCTGTGTGTGATTCCAAGTTTGGGTGATGTTTCTGTGAGAAAGAGGTTTATTAATTGATTTGTTATATATTAATGAAAGCAGCAGATCATATTTGGCGTAATAAAAATGTTTTTTTTGTGTTGTTGATAAGATTTTGAAAACAATGGAATGGAATTGAATAAACTATGTGGTAGAAAAAAATTAGTTTTTTTGTGGACAGAGTACTGTTAGTGCAAGGAGAGGTGAGACATTTAGTGGTTTTTTAGTGAATTTTGAGGGACATGCCTGAAAACTGTCTTGGTCTAAAACTTTTTTTGTTGCCCATAGTAATCAATCAGAGCGCCCCTTTCATTTTTTCAGAGCTCTATATGAAATGAAAGGGGAACACTGATTGGTTGCTGTGGGCAACAAGAAAAGTCTTAGACCAAGACAGTTTTCAGACATGTCCCCCTTTGTTTCAGAAGATGAAGGGAGACCTCTAGTGGTTTTACAGTGCTGGTTCCAGAGAAGATGAAGGGAGACTAGTGTTGAGCGATTATTATCGACAAAGTTGAAATCGGCACGGTATTTACGTTGATCGGATATTTTAGATCATGCGATAATTTAGGTTAAAATCTGTGCATAATCTATTAATATCGCGCCATTTTCGGCGCTTCCTGTCATTTTGGCGGCCAGCAAATCAGCTTACAGAGTAGAGCAGGGTGAGATGTGTGTGCGACGTCATGACTGGGATGTGTATGGTTGGGATTGGCTGGAAAAATCACATGACCTAGTTTTACATAGAACAGCCCTTCTTGTGTGTCAGCGTCTCATAGCAGTAGAACGTGCGCTCTGCCTCTGTCCAAACAGCTCAGCAACCAGCTCAGCGAAATTATTCTATTTTTTCACAGAGACAGCTCTACTTTTAGCTGTGATCCTTAGAAGTTAGTTAGATCAGAGATTGGAAGATTTTAGGTAGTTAGGCAGAGAATTTTAAAGGAGCATCTACCGCTGTAAAGTCACGGGGAGAGCGGGGGGGAGGGGTCCGCGGGCGAACACATACAAGCTCTATAAAGGATACTGGATATTGTACAGCCAAAACTTTGTTTAGACATTGCATTGCCGTATCTTAGGATACAGATCTTTTCTAGTAACTGCAGGTCTATTTGTTAGGGGCAAAACCCCACTTTTATTAATCAGTATACATTTCAGATAGGTGTTCTTTTCAATTTTGCCCAGTCCAGCTTTGTTTTATATAGCCACCTTGCAGTTAATTTGAATCCAGCAATTGTATAGTCACCACAGGTTGATAGGTGCCAAAAAATACCTTTTATTATCCCGTATACATTTCAGATACGTGTTTTTTTCACTTTGGCGCAGGCCAGCTGTGTTGATAGAGCCACCTTGCAGTTAAATTTGAATCCAGCAACTTTGTAGTCACCACAGGTGTACTGATAGGTGCCAAAAATGCCATTTAATATCCGTATACATTTTAGACAGGTGTTTTCTTCACTTTTGGTCAGTCAGCTTTGTTGATAGATCTACTTTGCAGTTAAATTTGAATACAGCAATTTTGTTGTCACCACAGGTGAATTGATAGGTGCCAAAAAATACCTTTTATTATCCCGTATACATTTCAGACCCGTGATTTTTTTTCACTTTTGGTCAGCCAAGTGTCACGGGTACCCCCGCTCTCCCCACGGGCCGCGGGCGCACCCGTGCTGCCCCCCGGGGGTTGTGTCCCGGGCCCCGGGGGCCGACGCTGCCCAGGACGAGCGGCGTCCCGCAGCGCAAGGGACTCACCTGACGTTCCTGCCCGTCCGCGCCCTCTGCCGGGGCCGGGGCGCGCGTGCCTGTCCTCTAAGGGGCGGCGGGCCGTTCTCGAAGTTTAAAAAGGGGCCATCCCTTAAATTGGCAAATTGCCAACCCCCTCTATTTGGGGAAACCTCATGTCACTCTGTGCGGATCATGTTGCCCTTTGCCTTAGCTAAACTTTCCCCCCTAAGATATTCTCCCCTTTTCCCGGGGTACCTGACCTCTTGCATTTTTTCAACTCCGAACCTCTGCCCCCAGCCCTACCTTCCTCCCTGTCCAGCCCACGAACCTTTGCCGCCTCCCTGACCTCCCCTGCCTACGACTACGATTCTGGGACACGACTCTGTCTACGTGCCCTCGGCCCCCACGCAGAAAGTCCTCGGGGGGTAACACCTGGTAGCCTCACGCCGCAGCAAGTCCACCCCTTTCCCGGGGCCTGGAAAAAACCGGGGGCTACTTGATTCCTTTTCCTGGGGGCTTAATATCACGTTTGCGGTGGACTAGCGGATCCACTACCCACGTTACAGTTAGATCCACCATGGATCCCGCCAAGTCCCCCCTGCCGCGTTGCGGATCCACTCCATTGTCCCCCAACAGCGCAACAGATATCGCAACTAGCTACAACTGGGACAGCGCCCCGTCATATGCCCAACTCCTGGCCCCCAGCAGCAGAAACCCTGTCTCTGCGCCGGGTGTCTTCTTTATCCGGCCTTTCCCACGGAAACCGGGGTCCCGAAGCTTCGCCCCACTCCCTTTCCAAGTTTGGGGGGGACTGAAGCTCGTAGGGTTTCGTCATGCAGTGCTCCATGCACGTGGAGTTGAGGCCGACCTTTCCCACGGGAAAAGGTCAAAGGTGGCTTTCGGGTGATCGCTTCCGGAAACCCCTACCCGGGGCGACGCCTTTTTGGGGATCGGAACGACCCTGGGGACCGCAGATCTACAGGCCTTCCTCACTGAATTCCGCACGTTTTCGGGAGCCTCGCGACATCTTCCGCGACCCGGGCGCTGCAAATCTACCCCAAAGGGGGACCCTCTGTAGGGATTATGCAGTTAAATTTCCCGCACCCAACCCCCCGAGCTGACCTGGAATGACGCCCCCCCTTGTGTACTTTTAAAAGGGTCTAAAGCAGAAAAAGGACCTCTCGCACCAGAGATCTCCCCCCGCGTTTAGTAGTAACCCATTAGGCCCTCCATAACGTGCTTTTGCGGAAGAAGCAAGGGCTCCATCAGGACGGGATTTTGGCACAACCCCCAGTTTTTATCTCGTCTGGCCCAGTATTTCAGGATCCTGCTCCTCCCCACATTGTCCACGGGAAGAACCCATGCAGGTGGACCGGGCTTTTGCCCGGGGTCAGCTGTCCCGTCCGGGCTGGAGAACCTCCCTCTACAAGCCACCCCGGGGACCTTTTTGCAGGATTGTCCGAAAGCGTCCTCGGCGGGGGAAACGCCACACCTAGGGGCTGAGGAGAGCGTCCCTGGGTGCTCAGCACCCCCTCTCCACGACTGTTTTTGCCGTGGAGGAAACCACGGAAGCGGGTCTATTCTAGGGGCCCCTCTCCCTTCCGGACCGGGGTTCCGCCGGGAATTTTATTCCATGCCGCTTGGTGTCACCTACCGTTTTCCCGGGGCCCCTTTGGGGAAAAGCCGTTGCTTATCTCCCCTCATTGGGAGCTCCCAGCGCTCCATTCGGTTTATCACCACCAGTGCCCCCTCCGTTTTGGGGATCTTGCACACAGAGAAATCAGCTTCCACGTTCGCCTCGCGCTTTTCGCGTCCTTTTGGGGGCTCCCCTGGTTGCAACGCCACCCCCTACGCTTGAGGGGAAAAACAGGGGGGAAGCCTGTTGGGGTTCGGGTGCCAGGAATTTTGTTTGGGGCACCACCCCCGGTGTCCTTCGCTCCCCCCAGTCCCCCCGTCAAGCTTCTACAGGGTCTGCCAGCGGAGTACCAATTTTGGAGATGTTTTTTCTGGGGAAAACCGGGTGAAAAATTACCCCTCATCGCCGGATACTTCCCATAGACCCCCTTTCCCCGGGGACCACCCCTCCGGGGGGTGGGGTTCTTCCTCTCTCCGGGCCCTGAGACCCACCCAAAGTGGGGGCCTACATACAGGAGAATTTGAAAAAGGATTCAACCAAATCCCCCGGGCCTCCCGGGAGCCGGCTTCTTCTTCTCCAGAAAAAAGACGGTTCGCTTTCGCCCTGCATTGATAACGAGGGCTAAACAAATCACGGTGAAAATCCTACCCTACCCCTGAATCTGAGCTCTTCACCCCCTCCGGGGACCAGTTTTTTACCAAATTAATCACGGGACCTACACCCCCCCTCAGAATTCGTGGGGGGATGAGTGGAAAACGGCATTTAAAACACGGGATGGGCATTTCGAATTCCGGTTGCCTTTTGGGCTGTTTCAACGCCCCGGGCTTTTCCAAGTTTGTCAATGAGTTTTTCGGGATTGCTGTACACCTGTTCTTGAACCGGGCGATATTTTGTTTTTTTTTTCCTGACCCACAGACCCACCACAAAAATACGCCAGGTCCCACACCCTGCGGGACAACCGACTGATCTAAGTTGGAAAAGTGCTGCTTTCCCCCACCAGCCCTTCCTTTCCTGGAGTACATAGTCTTGATTGGGTCTTCAGATGGATCCTGGAAACCCCCGCGATCCAGCAGTGGGCCACGGGCCTGTCGGGCCCGGGGGATTCAACGATTTTAGGATTCCCAACTACAAACCGGGAGTTTATTTTCCCCCTTTTTTTAACCTTGGGTTGGCCCCCCATCGTGGGTCTCACCAGGAAAACGCCAATCCCCAATGTTGGGTCCCCATCTGCCCAGGAAGCGTTCTCCAAAAGTCTGCGTTCTCCCCTGCACCCCATTTTGGTCTGTCCGGACCCGAGAACCCCTTTAGCCTTTAGGGGGATGCCTTCCGTGAGAGAAAAGGGGGGTCCCCCCAGAAGGGCCCCAAAGGCAAGACCCCTCACATGTGGTTTCTTTTCAAAGACCTTTTTCTTTTGGCCCAAAAGAATTATGCCATTTGGGAGAGGGAGCGTTTGGCCCTAAAACAGCCCTAAGGAGTGGCGGCACTCTTGGAGGGGGCTCGCCCTCCGTTTTACGCCCTTACAGATCACCCAAAAACTGCAAAAACCCGCAGACAGCCAAGCGCCTAAATCCTCGCCAGGCCCGGGGGGTCTCTTTTTTTCTCCGTTTTATTTTAAATAACTTCCCTCGGCCGAAAAAAGTTTAAAAGGGAATGCTCTCCCCGGCCTCTGACATTAAACCCGGAGGGAAACCAGCATCCACACATTTGCTCCTGAACGGCGGTTCCACATGGTCCTTGGATTCCTACGTTCCCTCCGGGGCGAGCCCATTCGCCCGCACTCAGGGAAAAGGGAAATTTTGGGTTGGGGGCATAGGGGTCTCTTCTGGCCGGCACCCGGGGGACGAAAATCCTATCCCCCCTCTCGCGACACTATGGGGGCCAAATCGCTCCAAGAGTCAAGGACTTTTTTCTTTCTTGTACCATTGTGCCCGAAACAAGGTTCCAGCCTGGGCCCCACAGGTCCCCTGTCCCTTGCTGTTCCGGAGGCTCCATGGACACAAAGGCATGGACTTCATCACGGCCCCCCCCCTTCCCTGGGGGACCCCTCTTTGGGGGGTGTAAGGTTTGCAACAGCGGAGGGTTATCGGTGTTATATCCGGCCGAGCCTTGCATGCGCCTTCAAATGTCCAGACAATGCCCAAGGAAAGGGACCCTTGGGGGAAATGAAAGGCCAATATTGATGGTGTGACATTTATAGATGCTGCATGCTTTCAGCCTTTCCCCGGGTGGGCCCTTTATTGGGAGTGGCTGGCAGGGTGGGTGTCCCCCCTGGACCCACCCCCCGAGGTTCCCACTCCAGGTTTTCCTGGAATATATAAGTCAGCAGGGGTGTGGAGGAGACTACAACCCCCAGGTACCTTTAAGTTGGTGAGGGGACAGTGGAGATCCAGCAGGAAATTACAGTGTAGAAAGTTGGTCCTTTGTTTTTTGAGCCAGCGGGGGCGGTTGTTTTGTTTATGTCGGTGCATGCTTCCCTTGTTGTTTTTGTTTGCTGTTTAAAATTTAAAAAATACGGGCCCTGTTTTTTCCCCCCCGAAGATTGTCTCTGTCTCTGCCTAAAAAACAAGTGTGAAAGACCCCCGGTGCTAAAAGCTCACAATGGGGAGATATGCGAAGGGTTTGGAGGCAGTACTTGAAAAAACATCTGGACAAAAGGAAGCGTGGGAAAACGTTGTCTGGGTGAAAAGAGCTACCCCCACAGTCACCCGATTCGTAAAAAATGGACAGTTTTTAAAACAGCTGATACAAGCAAACCCCAACCCCTTCAGTGAGGGCGGGGTCAGAGAGGCGCACGGGAGCCCATCCGGGCCCAAGCTGGCCCAACGCCTGTTAATCGAGACCCCCAGGCCCGGTGAAGACAACAGCGGGAAACCAGACTCTGCAGCAAAAGTTCAGGGGGGGCGGTGGGCCAGGGGGTCAACAGGGTGTGCAGTCAACGCCGCCGGGTGGTGCAAAGTCCCGGGCAAGATGACCAAGGATGATGACACGAGGTTACCTGGGGACCTTCGAAGGTAGCGGAAAGAGAGGTACCTGTGGACCAGTGGGCAGTTTGTCCGGCCCCCTTCCAAAACGGGGACCAAAAAGGTTTTTCGACCTTAGAGTAAAAGGACGCAAGGTTTTTCGCAAACTACGTGGTGGATACGGGCCCCCGACGGGGGGGTCACCTGGCCATAAGAGCCAAGAGTACAACCCTGGGAGTTTGATCCTCCCCAAGCCCGAAAGGTCCCTTTGTAGACCTGTTCCCCTTCCCAAACAAGGGCTACACCCGGAACTCTCACCCCCAGCCCGGTGGTCAAACCGGGTGGTCTGTGACCGTTTCATGGGGCCCCTTCCCCGTAGGCTCCAGGGGTTTGGTGGGCTACACACCCCCCAAAAAGTGTGGATGAATGGTCCGGTGGTGGAGAGTACAGCCCCCGGGAAGAATTCCTGAGGTGTACCCCCCCAGAGGGTCCGCAGCCTAAAAACCGCGGTAAGATGTTCTGTCCCAAGAGGGGGGTCAGGGTTTAAAGCGGAAGGGGCGAGAGACCACCCACCCCCAAAAAAGGGGCCCCAGTTCCTAAAGCCCGGGACCCAAAATTTTCTGGCGGTGCCGGGAAGGCATGTGGCGGCAGTTGCCGGGGAGAGAAGAACCCAGGAATGTGGGTTGGGGAGGCGTACTTCTGGTTTCCCCGGGCCATCTTCTCCAAGGGTTGGGTGGGGGGGGACCTTTGAGGGGTGCACGGTTTCCCCGTTTAATGGACTTTCTGGCGGGGCCCTCCGGGAATCGGGGAGTTTGGTGACTTGTGCAGCACAGCTGGTAAACCCCCGGTCAAACACACAGCGTGGGGGGTTAGTGTGTTTACGGGGCCCCAAAAAGGATCCCCCATGCCATTTTTGCCATGGCTGCCTGTGGGGGTGACCAAATGAGGGGGGCAGTTGGGAAAGTTACCCCATGGGCATGTTCTTGTGATTTCCCTTATTTTGGAGTTATGGGGAAATAAAAAAAATGCAGTATGATTGGTCCACCTGTAAAAAAACTTTTGCCAGGTGATAATGTAAAAACGTCCTTTTCCTTTTTGGGTATGGGGGAGCAGAGGAGCCCCCCTTGATTTGGGAAAAACTCTCTCCTTGCGGTCTCGAGGGGGAAATTTTTTGGTGGGAACAATTGAGGGCCCATAATTTGCAGAAGCCTGGAAAAGGTAAAGGTCATAGTGGAAAATCCCAGGAACAGGGGAAAAAGTTGGTTGGTTTCCCCACTTCGCCTACAGAAAAAACCTTTCTTTTCAGGGTTGAAAAGGCCCCAAAACGAGGGGGTGAGCATTTGGTGGTCCCGGATCATGTGTTGGTTTTTGGAATTAGCCCATTCCATGTCTTAGGGGGACACTTGGGCGCGGAGAAAACTGGGGAGCGGGTGGATCGGAACTTTATGGCCCGGATCTATAATGCGTGGAAGGTTCTGTCGTCCTGCCCAGAGTGTAGGTCCAGCCTCCCCCCATTCGGGCCCTGGTTCCCCTCCCCATCATCAGGTCCCCTTCGAACGGATTGGCTGGTCTGTAGGACCCCCCAAAGGCAGAGGACTCAGCATATCCTAGTGGTAGGATTTTGCCCCCCGTCCCCAGAGGCCATCCCCTTCAAAACCCCTCCCCAAAGGGATAGTAGGAAACGTTCCACCCTATTACCGTACTGGGATAAAAAAGGAGACCCTGACAGATCAGGGCACCCCCATTCATGTCCAAGGGGACCAAAGAGCTGTGTGCCTGAAAAGATTCCCCACCTGCGCACCCCCGTGTCCCCATCCCCAGCCCGCGGTTTGGGTTTAGGGTTTAAAAAAGATTAAAGGGGGTGTTAAAAAAGGTGGTGGAAAGGGGATGGGGGGGGTTTGGGATCGCCTGTTCCCCTTCTGATTTTTTCCCATGGGGGAAGTGCACAGGGTTGGGATTCTTCCTTCGAGCTGCTGTAGGGAGAATCCCGAGGGCTCCGGAATAGCAGGGAGACCGGGAACGAGGGAAACCCCCCCAGGGTGTTCGGCATATAGCCGATGCAGGTAGGATCGGGGTGTTTTTTCCCTTTTTAAGGGAAAAATGCAGGCAGGCCCCGGAGGCCAGGCCAGAGTTTACAAAAGGACCGCAAGGGTCAATCCTTTCCCCGGGGGGAAAGGGGACGCTTTCCCCCACTTGGAACAAACACCCAAATCAAGGGATAATTGGGGGGGGGGGCACCGGTTTTCCAGGGGGGGGGGGTAAAATTTTTTGCCCAATATAAAAAATGGAAGGACGAGAAAATTCTGGTGGCTGCAAAAAAAGGGGGGGGTCAAGGGAAGGCCCAAAAAGGGGTTACCCCCGTTATATTCGAATCCTTTCAGAGGTTTCCGGGGCGGGGTCAGAGAATTTTCCCACAAAGGAACGGGGGTTTCTTGAAGCTGGGCCGGGCAGAAGTCATTAAAAAATACTTGGCACCGGCCGGGCAAAAGGGCGGTTAAGCCCCTACAGGGTACCGGAAAACCAAAAGGGAAGCCCCTAAAGAAGAGGTAGGAAAATGTTTGCCTTAGGGGGGCTGAGAAGTCCAAAGGGGTGGTCGAGCCCAATTTTGTCTTTTTCCCAAGCGGATGGAGCTTGCGGTTTGTAACGATTTCGCAAGTTGAATGAGATTCCCCAAATTTTACGCCTTTCCCCCTGCCAAAAATCGATGACTGATCGAGGGTTGGGGCCTGGAGGTATTGAAACCCTTTGACCTACAAGGGGGTATTTTGGGAGTTTGAAAAGTGGGCCCGGGAAAAAAAAACAGCATTCTCTCCCCGAGGGAACTTCCAGTATGTAGTCCCTTCCCTTTTGGGGTTCATGGGGGCCCCCGCGATTCCAGGGTAATGGCATCATCCCGCAGCGCATAAAAAGTAGCAGCCGCATACCCGGATATGTGGTGATTTATAGTGCGTTTGGGATTTGCATTGGCTAAGGGGAGCAGTCCTAGACGGTAGGGGCCCCTGGGCTAAAAGCCAATCCCCAAAAATGCGCGTTGGGTAGAGAGGTCGCTACCCTTTGGGTACAACTCGGCCGAGGGATCATCAAAAACCCAAAGTTGATAAGCTTGAAGCCATTTTGGAATTGGGCCCCACGGGGCAAAAAAGCGGGTTAGGCCCTTTTGGGCATTGCGGGGATTACAGGGGGGTTTTTACCCGGCTTTGCCTCAATGGCCTCTAAAAAGACCTCCAAGGGAGGAAAACCCCCCTGGTTTTGTGGAGTCCTAGGCCCCAACAAGCCTTCCAAAAATTTAAAGGGGGTTTAGTAAGGGCCTGTTCTGATCACCCCTAATTCAGGGGGAATTCCTGTTGCGAAAAGTTTCTGAAGTGGCTTTTGGGGCAGTTTTCCCCAAAAGGATTAAGGGGAAAAAGGGCCCACGTGTGTACCCCAGCCGGGGTTGTCGGCGGGCTGGAAAAATTTTGCCATTGTGGAGAGGGGAATGTCTGGCCCTGAAAGTGGGCCATTGAGTCACTTCGATTTATCTAGTGGGGAGGCAATTTAAGGGGGTCACAGATCATCCCCCTTTAAATGGATGGCCAAAAAAAAGGGAAAAACGCGGGGGACCCCGGGGGTTCCCGGTCTGCAGGACTTCAAATTCTGTGTGGAACCCGTCCCCGGGCCCCGCAACAAACGCGATGGTTGTCTGGGGCACAGTTTCGGGGGACAAGGTGCTCGCCCCAGGGTTGAGCAGAGGGGGGGATATGTAAGGTTCAACAGCAGGAAGGGTATAAACGGTGTTAAATTTCCCCGGGCCGAGTCCTTGGCGCCTTCAAATGTCCCCGACAATGCCCCCCGGTAGGAGCCTTGGGGGGGAATGAAAGGCAATATTTTTAGGGGCGACGTATAGACTATCGAATTTTGTTTAACTTTAATCCCGATGGCTTTCAGCCCTTCCCGGGTCGGCCTTTATTGGGGTGAGCATAGAGAGGCTGGGTGCTCATCCCCCTGGATCCCCTCCCCCAGGTTCCACTCCCGGTTTTTTTGGAATTATAAGTCGCAGGGGCTGTGGAGGAGCTAAATCCCCGGTACCCTTTTAAATCTGGAGAGGAGCACGTGGGACCGCAGGGAAAATTAAAGGTGTAGTAGTTGGTCCTTTGTTGTTAGAGCCAGACGGGGGGGCGGTTTTTTTTGTTTTGTCGGTGCTGCCTTGCATTTTTTTTTTGTTTGTGCTTAAATAAAATTAAAAAGGCCCCGTATTTTTGCCCCGAAGATCGTTCGTTCTGCCTGAAAACACGTGTGCCCAAATCCAGAGCTGCTAAAGTCACAGTGGTCATGACCGATTTTCAAAAATTTGTCCCCCTTTGTGCCGCTGCCCGGTTTTTCGTCCTCAAATTAGGGTTTTTTTCCGCACATTTTTGTGCTGGTTTTTCCATCCCAATCGTTCGATCGTGGCGTCCAATTTTTCTCTAAATTCTGGGTGCCCTGTTTTTCCCGGTTGCAAATCAAGCTAGATTTTTTCCTCCGCTAATCTCAGACAAAGGGAGGTGGGGGGTAAACCAGATCTTGGGGGGGTATCTACGACATTGGTCCCGGCGCAGGAAATGGTCGAATTGCTTTCTTGGGCCCAAATTCTGTTAATACCCGGGGCTCCGACTCAACTGGGCCCCTCTCCCTTTCTTGTGTCTGGGGGGTCCCGCGCCCTCCCTCCCCTTTGGGTTTCCCCGAGGTCCCCCCGGGGGACAACCAGTTCAAAATTTTTAAAGTCATCTGGCGAGGACCCGACAAGCCCTACTGGCTTCGCCCCCCTGAAGAGCAAGCTGACAAGAGGAGAAAACCCTTCCCAAGATTCCTCCCCGGGGGATAAAAAGTGTGGCTTCTTTTGATACATAGATCAAGATCCCCAGCTTTAAAACTGGGTCCGCGGTTTTGGGACCTTTTGAGTACTGCGACAATGAAAACCCGGGGTCCTATAAAACTCTGCTGCCTCGTCTCTCCCGGGGTTCCCAAGCTTTCATGTCTCCCCCCTAAAGCGTTGGTCCTGAACCGGTTCTCCCAGAGGAGCGCTGCTCCGTCTCGGTGTTAGAATCCCCTGATGTCTTTGAAGTGAAGGACATCTTAGATATGAAGACCATCAGGGGTAAGCGATTTTTTCTTGTAGATTGGAGGGGCTTCGGCCCCGAAGAGAGGTCCTGGGAACCGGAGTCCAATATCCTGAACCGAGACGTGATCCGCAGATTCCTTTGGCCTAAGAAGAGGGGGAGACCTAAGGGGGGGGGTACTGTCACGGGTGCCCCCGCTCCTCGGCCCGCGGGCCGCGGGCGCACCCGTGTCTGCCCCCCCGGGTGTGTGCCGGGCCCGGGGCGTGACGCTGTCCGCAGGACGAGCGGCGGTCCCGCAGCGCACAGGGACTCACCTGACCTCGTTCCTGTCCCGTCCGCGCCCTCTGCCGGCCGAGGCGCGCGTGCCTGTCCTCTAAGGCGCACGCGCACTCGTTCCCAAAGATTTAAAGGGCCAGCGTCCCTTTAATTGGCTAATTGCCAGACGCCTCCTCTATTTAAGGTTACGCTCACTGTCACTCTGTACTGGATCTATGTTGCCTCGTGCCTTAGCTAAAGCGTTCCCTAAGTATATTCTCGCCTTACCGTGTACCAGACCTCTTGCTACCTTTCTCGACTCCGAACCTCTGCCGCCAGCCCTGACCTTCCTGCCTGTCCACGACCACTAACCTCTGCCGCCTGCCCTGACCTCCTGCCTGCCTACGACTACGATTCTCGGACTACGACTCTGTACTACGCTGCACCTCGGCCGCCATCGCAAGCAAGTCACGTCAGGGGTAACGACCTGGTAGCCTCACGCCGCAGCAAGTCCATCCCGCTTTGCAGCGGCCTCTGGTGAAAACCGGGGGCTACTTAGATTCCGTTCCCTGGCGTGGCTTAACCATCACCGCTTGCGGTGGACCAGCGGATCCACTACCCAGCCGTTACACCAAGCTTTGTTGATAGATCTACTTTGCAGTTAAATTTGAATACAGCAATTTTGTAGTCACCACAGGTGAATTGATAGGTGCCAAAAAATACCTTTTATTATCCCGTATACATTTCAGACAGGTGTTTTTTTCACTTTTGGTCAGTCAAGCTTTGTTGATAGATCTACTTTGCAGTTAAATTTGAATACAGCAATTTAGTAGTCACCACAGGTGAATTGATAGGTGCCAAAAAATACCTTTTATTATCCCGTATACATTTCAGACAGGTGTTTTTTTCAATTTTGGTCAGCCAAGCTTTGTTGATAGATCTACTTTGCAGTTAAATTTGAATACAGCAATTTTGTAGTCACCACAGGTGAATTGATAGGTGCCAAAAAAATACCTTTTATTATCCCGTATACATTTCAGACAGGTGTTTTTTTCACTTTTGGTCAGTCAAGCTTTGTTGATAGATCTACTTTGCAGTTAAATTTGAATACAGCAATTTTGTAGTCACCACAGGTGAATTGATAGGTGCCAAAAAATACCTTTTATTATCCCGTATACATTTCAGACAGGTGTTTTTTTAACTTTTGGTCAGTCAAGCTTTGTTGATAGATCTACTTTGCAGTTAAATTTGAATACAGCAATTTTGTAGTCACCACAGGTGAATTGATAGTGCCAAAAAATACCTTTTATTATCCCGTATACATTTCAGACAGGTGTTTTTTTCACTTTTGGTCAGTCAAGCTTTGTTCATAGAGCTACTTTGCAGTTAAATTTGAAAACAGCAATTTAGTAGTCACCACAGGTGAATTGATAGGTGCCAAAAAATACCTTTTATTATCCCGTATACATTTCAGATACGTGTTTTTTTCACTTTGGCGCAGGCCAGCTTTGTTGATAGAGCCACCTTGCAGTTAAATTTGAATCCAGCAACTTTGTAGTCACCACAGGTGAATTGATAGGTGCCAAAAATACCTTTTATTATCGGTATACATTTCAGATACGTGTTTTTTGCACATTTGCCCAGTCCAGATTTGTTGATAGAGGCACCTCAGATTTTGAAAAAGGTGATTTCTGTGAGGTTAAGTAGTGTCAAAAAGGGCTCCAGGGCTGGACAAAATTGCACAATTTGAGGCTTAAAATTTTCTGGGGCTGGAGTCACTATGGGGTCGCATCATTTGATCTCCAGGGGAGTCTGTCCCTAATCAATGAAGAAGGATTTGGAGGAAAAATTAAACCATTGAATTGATTGGCTGAATCAGTCTCAGAAGTCAGGAGGGCAAATGTCTTCTCAACTAAGAAGTGTTTTTGGGATGATTAGGACATTTGTATTACTTATGGGGTGTGTGGACGAATTAACACATTACTCACGTGTAAAAAATACTTTAAAAACTGCAGGGAGGGGTGTATGTTGTATGTTATCACACTTGAAAAAAAGCAAAATGATAATAATGTAAAACTATAAAAAAATTCCCTAAAAAAATTTCTGAAAACAAATGTCATTTACCAAAAACTTACTAAATGAGAGTAAATGTACAAAAAACTAGTGCCATTTTGGATCTGTGGTCAAAAGTTTGGGGTCATGTGTGGTACAGGACGGGTATAGTCAATTTCCAGTGAAACTTAAATGGTGGTTCAAAGATTTTTTTTCCCGGCATTTTTTTAAATGTGGGGGTCATGCGGGTTTTGGGGGCTCTGCTGTGGCCCACGGGGATGTCAAGTCAGTAAAAAAAAAAAGGTGGTTAAAAGACCCCAATTTTGGCACTTTTTAATCTGTGGGTCAGACGGGAAAATGGCATTCTGCGGTAAGGACAGATAAGTTAATGTCCGGGTTAAATAAAAATGGTGGTTGAAAGACCCCTTTTTTCTTGTATTTTTAATTGTGGGTCAGACGGGTTTAAATGGTCATCGTGGTACAAAACATAAGCAAGCCCATTAAACTAAAAATGGTGGTTAAAAGACCCTTTTTTTCCCAGATTTTTTAACTGTGGGTAACGGGTTTTTAAGGGTCATATGCGGTACGGACAGATATAGTCAATGTCCATTCAACTAAAATGGGGTTAAAAGACCCTTTTTTCGGCCCCCTTTTTAATCTGGGGTCATGGGGTTTTGGGGTCATGCTGCGTTCCGGGGCGGGGAATTTTAAATGCCCGTTAAAGTAAATTAGGGTTCAAAATACTTCTTCTGGCACTTTTTAATTTTGTGGGTGATGAGGTTTAAGGGTCAGGCTGTGGTACAAGACGGGGTAGTGAAGGGTCTGGACTTTTTTTCTGTGACTATTATACCTAAGTGGTTCCCTTAGATTTTAGCAAGATCCTTTGACTGTTTTGGTTTTTAAATTCCCTTTCCAGCCCTTTTTGGGGTTTAAAATAAAGGGTATTTTGCTTCCCATAGATTAATGGTCAGGGCGATAATCATTAGGGGCTATCGGTTTTTATTGTAATTCGATATCGACTTCGCCCATGCGAAGTAAACGTAACGCTCATACAAAGGGGAGACCTTTAGTGGCGAATTAGTGAAATGCAGTTTTAATGACCAAGCAAGTGAAGAACATCTGTTATATTGAAAAAGTAAGTTTTTGTGAAGAGCTGATTCTGTGTTAGTGTAAATGTAATCCCATTGTTATTACATTGTTGATTTCAGACCCTGACAAAGGCTGAGGACTTGTCCTGTGGGTGTTAAAAAGGAAAGGGGTTTTAAATAAATCGGAGGGGGGGGGGGGCTAAGTTTATTTGTGGTTTTTAAACCCCTTATCCCCGAGCCAGTTTTGACCTTCCTCAGACCCCCCATTTTGAAATCGCAGTGTCAATTTTTTTGAAAAAATTTTTGACACTTTTACCTGTCCTGGTTCAGAGATTTTTTTTTCTTTTATAATTAGCTTTAACTTGTAAGAAATTTTGGCCCAAAAAAAACCCCTTGTTTATATGTAAAAAATATCAAAAAATTTCTGGTGAAAAGACAGTATTTTTTTTCCACTCAAAAAATTTATAACGCATTCCCATAGCCCACTGTGGGTTGGTTTATTTTTTTTAAATGTTTTTTTATTTTTTTTTTGCATTGGGGGGCTTAAAATTTTTGTAGAATTTTTAAAAATTTTCAGGAAAATTTGAACAACATGTTTTAGGGATCACCAGTTGACTGGTTCGAGGGGGACTTTTTGTTAGATACCCCTAAATTATTTCATCTAAAAAACATACCACTTTTTAACCCCTTTGTATTTCACAGGTTTAAAAAAAAAGTGGAAGTGAAAATTAAAAAAACATTTTTTTTTTGCAGATTTTCAGTATTATCCATTACTCACAGGAAATGGTAATGTGCCCAGGGAATGCAACTTATATTGTTCCCCCCCATTTTGCTATTTTAGAGATATCCCCTATTGGCCCTAGTACACTTTTTGGCCAACTACAAGCCTCAGATAGGGGGGACACCTACCGGATTTTGGGGGTCATTTGTAATACGATTTTATTTGGCGCCATTTCAGGGTTTTTCGGACACCCAAGGGGCTAAAACTTAATACACACCCTTTTTAAAATACACCAAAAGGAAAAATTAAGGGGTGTAGTGAATATATTGACCCAACAGGTATTTCTCAAATTTGTTTACCGTTTACCGTTGTTTACCCCCCTTAAAGGAACCTATATTGGAAACTACACCCCTTATGGAATATATCAATAATCGATGTAAACAAATAATCGCCACACAGGTGTTTCACAAATTTTTTTTTAGCGTTTGGGGGAAAATTAAAACATTTTTTTTTTCCCAAAAATCGAATTTTTTAGCTGAAAATGTTTTATTTTTACAATGAATCCTGTAAAAACACGCCAATTTTGTTTAAAAATTTTTTCCAAGTTTGGAATACCATATATGGGGGTAGACCGCACATGGTGGGTTTACAAGGGAGGGAGTGTATTTTGGGCCTTGGGTGAGATTTTGGTGGGTACCCTGTAACATTTGCAAAGCTCCAAAGTACCAGAAAAGGGGAAAAAATTCCCGTGTCGCCTTTTTGAATTTAAAAACCTCTCATGGATCTCATCTAGGGTGGTTGTGCTTTTGGGCACAAGGGTTCAAAAAAGTTTTTTTAGATTGGGGGCCCTGAAAATGGGGGAAAAAAATGCGTTCCGCCATTGTTTTTTTTTGGGTTTAATATTACACTTTGCCATAGGCATAAAGACATAATAACTTTATTGGGGTTCCCAATACAAAAAATTTTAATTTGTAAGTTTTTGGTTTTATACACACAATTAAAAATCAAAAGAAACAAAAATGGGAAAAGTGTTTTTATGTCATCAAGTCATTTGTAGCCATAACTTTTTTTTTAATTTTGTACACGGATGATTAGGGGTTGTTTTTTTTGGGGGTGATTTGACTTTTTATTTAACCATTATGCTGTTATATCGCTTTGTTTATTTTTATTTGGTTTTTGTGAGGCATTTGAACAAAATACGGCAATCCTGGTAGCGCTTTTTATTTTTAACAGCGGTCACCGTGCGGTTCAAATTACGTTCTATCTTTGCTCAGCAGGTCGACTACAGTGATACCCAAATTGTATTTATTTTTAAATGTTAAACTGCTTTTACACAATAAAAACACTTTTATTCAAAAAAGAAAACACATTTTGGCATCGCCATATTCTGAGAGCAATACAGTGCCTTGCGAAAGTATTCAGCCCCCTTGAACTTTTCAAACTTTTGCCACATTTCAGGCCTCAAACATAAAGATATAAAATGTAAAAATTTTTTGAAGAATCAACAACAAGTGGGACACAATTGTGAAGTAGGACAAAATTTATTGGATATTTTAAACTTTTGTTAAGAAAACAAAAAAAAATGAAAAGTGGAGCGTGCAATATTATTCGGCCCCTTCACTTTCAGTGCAGCAAACTCACTCCAGAAGTTCATTGAGAATCTCTGAATGATCCAATGTTGTCCTAAATGACTGATGATGATAAATATAATCCACCTGTGTGTAATCAAGTCTCTGTATAAATGCATCTGCTCTGTGATAGTCTCAGGGTTCTGTTTAAAGCGCAGAGAGCATCATGCAGACCAAGGAACACACCAGGCAGGTCCGTGATACTGTTGTGGAGAGGTTTAAAGCCGTATTTGGATACAAAAAGATTTCCCAAACTCTAAACATCCCAAGGAGCACTATGCAATCGATCATATTGAAATGGAAGGAGTATCAGACCACTGCAAATCTACCAAGACCCGGCCGTCCCTCTAAACTTTCATCTCAAACAAGGAGAAGACTGATCAGAGATGCAGCCAAGAGGCCCATGATCACTCTGGATGAATTGCAGAGATCTGCTGCTGAGGTGGGAGAGTTTGTCCATAGGACAACAATCAGTCTTGTTTAAAGTTTGCCACAAGCTGCCTGTTAGACACCAAACAGGTGGAAGAAGGTGCTCTGGTCAGATGAAACCAAAACCGAACCTTTTGGCCACAATGTAAAACAATATGTTTGGCTTAAAAGCAACACAACTCATCACCCTGAACACACCCTCCCCACTGTCAAACATGGTGGTGGCAGCATCATGGTTTGGGCCTGCTTCTCTTCAGCAGGGACAGGGAAGATGGTTAAAATTTATGGGAAGATGGATGGAGCCAAACACAGGACCATTCTGGAAGAAAACCTGTTGGAGTCTGCAAAAGACCTGAGACTGGGACGGAGATTTATCTTCTAACAAAACAATTGATCCCAAACATAAAGCAAAAATCACTTGGAATGGTTCACAATAAACGTATCCAGGTGTTAGAATGGCCAAGTCAAAGTCCAGAGCTGAATCCAATCGAGAATGTGTGGAAAGAGCTGAAAACTGCTATTCACAAACGCTCTCCATCCAACCTCACTGAGCTCGAGCTGTTTTCCAAGGAAGAATGGGCAAGAATTTCAGTCTCTCGATGTGCAAAACTGATAGACATACACCAAGCGACTTGCAGCTGTAATCGCAGCAAAAGATGGCACTACAAAGTATTAACTTACGGGGGCCGAAAAATTTTGCACGCCACACTTTTCAGTTTTTGTTTTTTTTACAAAAGTTTAAAATATCCAATAAATTTCATTCCACTTGACAATTGTGTCCCACTTGTTGTCGAAAAAAACTTTGAGGTTCTTAGTTCACACGTTTTGATCAAAATATGTTTAAGCCATCCGCCGACTACAACGGGACCTTAGTACGGATGGTCCTATACTATTCCTACCTCTCGCTTGGGTCCAGTTCAGACCTCCATTGAGTCATCAGTCTTCTATAATCCAGAGAGAAAAAAGGCACCAGCTATATACACTCACCGGCCACTTTATTAGGTACACCATGCTAGTAACGGGTTGGACCCCCTTTTGCCTTCAGAACTGCCTCAATTCTTCGTGGCATAGATTCCACAAGGTGTTGCAACGATGCTCAATTGGTACCAAGGGGCCAAAAGAGTGGCAAGAAAATATTCCCCACACCATGTCACCACCCCCCCCCGCCGGAGCCGTTGATACAAGGCAGGATGGATCCATGCTTTCATGTTGTTGACGCCAAATTCTGACCCTACCATCCGAATGTCCGCAGCAGAAATCGAGACTCATCAGACCAGGCAACGTTTTTTCCAATCTTCTACTGTCCAATTTCGATGAGCTTGGCCAAATTGGAGCCTCAGTTTCCTGTTTCTTACTGAAAGGAGGGCACCCGGTGTGGTCTTCTGCTGCTGTAGCCCATCTGCCTCAAAGTTCGCCGTACTGTGCGCTCAGAGATGCTCTACTGCCTACCTTGGTTGTAAGGGGTGCTATTTGAGTCACTGTTCCCTTTCTATCAGCTCGAACCAGTCTGCCCATTCGCCTTTGACCCTGGCATCAACAAGGCATTTCCGCCCACAGGACTGCCGTCACTGGTGTTTTTTCTTTTCGGACCATTCTCTGTAACCCCCTAGAGATGGGTTGTGCGTGAAAACCCAGGAGACAGCAGTTTCTGAAATACTCAGACCAGCCCTCGCCCAACAACCATGCTACGTTCAAAAGGCACTCAAATCACCTTTCTTCCCCATACTGATGCTCGGTTTGAAACTGCAGGAGATTGTCTTGACCATGTCTCATGCCTAAATGCACTGAGTTGCCGCCATGTGATTGGCTGATTAGAAATTAAGTGTTAATGAGCAGTTGGACAGGTGTACCTAATAAAGTGGCCGGTGAGTGTAAGCAGACCACACTGATATAGTAACCTGTGCAGGTAGGCGGGGTGCAGAAAACCAAAAATGGAGGCATCCACTCCTCCTGTATAAGTTAAAAGCAATACCTGCCAAATGCAACGTATAGTTCTGCACAAAAAAACATTTCTATGAACCCAGGTGTACACTTGTTTTGATTCTTCACAAAAAATAAAAATTTTATATCTTTATGTTTGAAGCCTGAAATGTGGCAAAAGGTTGAAAAGTTCAAGGGGGCCGAATACTTTCGCAAGGCACTGTAACTTTTAATTTTTCTGTGTACAGAGATGTGTAGGGGCTTGTTTTTTGTAGGATGAGTTGACAGTTTTTTGGTATAATTTTTGTGGAGACAAGGCTTTTTGATCAGTTTTAAATCCGTTTTTTGGAAGGCAGGGTTCACCATGCAGTATACGTGACAAGTTAGTTTTACTCTGTGGGTTGATACAATTATGGTGATACCCAATTTACATAGTTTTTTTTATGTTGAAGTGCTTTAAAAAAAAAAAAAGCTTTTATTATTAGATTTTTCCATATCAAGAGCTGTGTAAGGGTTTTTTTTGTGGGAATTTAATTGAAAGTTTTAAAAAAGGGACCACTTTGGCATTTATACGAGTTTTTGATAGTTTTTGATTCCATTTTATATGCTGCGGCATTAACAAAAATTGCAATTCTGTGATTTTTTGGATCTTTTTTTTACGGCGTTCATCGTGTGGGTTAAATAATGGGGGCGATTGGCGTTTGTAAAGGGGAAAAGAGTGGTGTATGTGTTATTTTATTTTTCGGGTTTGAATCTTACTGGGTTTGTACCTTTTTTTTTTGTATTTTTTCACATTTTTTTTCACTTTTCCCCATGTATCAGATCACTGATACAATAGAGATCAGTACACAGCAGTGCTGCTGTATACTGGTCTCTATGGCAACTGTCAGTCACCACACCCGGCAAAGCCCACAATACATTGTGGGCATGGTAACATCACAGACAGCCTGGTTTATTACAATACTCCCGGCCTCTCAGGTACTGACACTGCAGCGCCACTGCTGCACCGATTACAGACAGGAGGAGCTCACAACTTTTTTTTCATAAAATAGACAAACAAAAATGTGAGGAACTAGGTAATACTGAAGAGGATCTCCCTGGTGTCAGAATACTAAGTGATTTAATGGTAGAAAATGAACTCTCCAGAGACCAGGGCCCATTCACTACACTTAAAAAGAAAAGCAACAGAATGCCCCCTCAAGATGAGGTATCAGCAATTAATATCTTTTTGAAGGTTGTATCAAATGAGCTTGAGAATTTAGAAAAGGTTTCCCCTCAAAGTAAATCTAATTTACCCGTGGAGAGATACAAGCACTTAACACAAAGATGATACCATCATTTTAAAGCCAGCGGACAAAGGGAGTAATTTAGTCATTTTAGACCATACAAATATAAAAACTTAGTTCTGGTTATTCTTAGTGACCGTGACTCCTATGAAATTCTGTATGTACAACAAAATTATTTTTTCCCCTGAGGAACCGTTAATATACGGGGAAACGTGTAGTAATATGATATAACTATGGTGTATATTATGTGGATCTACCAGAAATGCTGTTTTTTGGCGCATGGTGTTATTGTTTGTTTAGGGGCACAAGTAAAATTTGGTGACTAAATATCCCAAAGGGTAAAATTAAAAGTGATATTTTAGCAGATATTTTTTAAGTGATATTTTGTTTACAATAGGTTAAAATAGAAAAATTTGTTTTTCTCAGTGATATACTGTATTTGCTTCCATCTTACCCCTAATCACCATTAACAAAAATGTTGCTTGAATCAATTATGTGTGCTATAATGAGCAAAGATATTACAGTTACACTAGAGAAGCTGTAAAAGGGATAATCGATCAACAATGGCCTTCCAAAATAGAATGGCATTAGAGATGATTTTAGTAGAAAAGGGGGTAGTGCAAGATGATAACAAAAACCGTGTGTTGTATTTACATAAAAAATAACACAGCTCCAGAGTGAAGTATCAGTTTGGCTTTAACCCCTTAAGCCACACGCCTGAAAACTAGTTAATGACCAGAACATTTTGTAGTTTTTGCTTCCTTGCGTTTCAACAGTTGTAACTTTTTTTTATTTTTTTCGATGATGCAGTTGTATGAGGCCTCATTTTATTCGAGACAAGTTGTACTTTATGGGGGAATAGTTTTAATTCACTTATAAATTATTGCAGATTTTTTTTTCCAATTTTTTTGGTTTTTGAAAAAAATGTTTTACACCATTCACATTTCACACTTAATAACTTGTTAGGTTGATTCTACAGGTTATCACGGTCATGTGGATACTCAATATGTGTAGGTTTGTTTTATTTTTGTGTATAATGGATGCACAACTATTTTTTATTAAATATTTATTTTTATTTTAATATTTATTTTTTTTACACTTATGTTTTTTACTTTTTTTTTTTTAAATCCCATGAAGGGAGAACTGTTTTACTTTTTTTTTTTTTTTTACACTTGGTAATGTATTAGCATATTCATATATGCTAATACATTATAATCTGTATCAGTCTGACACAGGCAGTCTGCCCTGATCACTGGCTTGTTACACAGACAGCCCTGGGGTTACTCTAGGTCCCCAGGGCTGACTGTGCAGCCGTTCTCCGGGCTCTGGCGGGTCACCGGCGTTCCGATCACCCGACAGAGCAGGGAAACCCTTTGATTGCACTGCGGTGAGGAACTGCAGCAATCAAAGGGTTAATGCACCGGGAAGCGGAGGTTCCCCCGCTCCCCAGCGTTTGCAGGAGCTGCACTGGGATCAGGGCTGTGTAGTATAGCCCCGATCTTAGCGCTACTGCGGCGCCGAGTGCCGCAAACACCGGTGTCTGCAGCGACATCAGAAGATGTTGCTGCAGATGAACGACCTGAAATGCCCGACGCCAAAAGTCGGTGGGTGGTCGTTAAGGAGTTAAAGAAAATGACTTCTCTCATTGATGAATTCGCCTCAAATGCAGGAATAAATGATCCTTTACTCTAAATGGATGCAAGGGATGTTTGTGAGATGGGGTGCTATCATTACTAATGTGTTCATAGCCATCGGGGTCATAATGCTAGTTATTATAGTCCTGGGAGTTTGTTGTTCCCCCCCTACTGCGTAGTATTATTTCAAAAACAGTCAACAATATGATGAGTACCACCAATACAATGGTGCTCCAGGTGAGCCCTCTTGATGGAGAGGATGATATCTCTGGGCAATTAGATCACCCAGAGGAAGATTATAACACAATGTAGAGACCCCAGAATAGAGACAAGACCCAGAAGGGGGATGGAGACTGCAGTAGTGTATTTCCAGCCATATTGGATAGCATCAGTTGGTATGAAGACCATCTTCCCTCATAAGGTATAGCCAGTGAGATAGGACCCTTAAGGCATGTTCAAACGGCTTAAAATGGGCCGTATTTCGGTCCGTAATTACGCGCCGAAGTGCGCCAATTACGGGCCGAAAACGGCCCATTCATTACTGTAATTCACAGTTCTCATAGAGAACTATGGATTACGTCTCCTCTCCCCGCCCGTCGAAGACGCCGGGCGGGGAGGTAATTGACATGTCACTTTCTAGCGGCGTATACGCGCCGCTAGCAGTGATTTTCTATGGGCAGGAGAAGTGCCGGCCCCCCACTCACTCCCCCGTTCCCGCCCCGCCCCCGTCCACACGGCGTAATTGCGGGGTGTAATTACGCCCTGCAAATACACCGTGTGGACATAGCCTTAGTCTTACTTAGGTGTGTCTCATTTAAAAATGAGAATTGATGGGGGGGAATTGACATGGATATTAAAAATCTTTACTTGGTCTCTATGGAATTACAAGTTTGCAGTTTTTAAATGAACAGACAAGATGGCCAACAAGCATCTCTCATTGCCGTACATTTCCATCAGACGTAATTGTCTGTCCCTGTAGTCTGTTTTTCTTGAACTTGAGACTCTCTGCAAAAGATGTTGATAATACCGCATGTTTATAGTTAACAATGCTATACACATGGAACAGTCAGCTAGAATTAGAGATGAGTACTGCCATTCTGTCATGTGCGCTAACCACTGAATATCAAGAATAATTAAAGACCAAAACCAAAATGGGATAATTAATGAGGGGATTGCTATAATAATAAAAGGGTGTTGATTATATTGTCTTGTCCAATAAGATATATCTGTTTTGCATAATGGTTCTCCTACAACAGAGATTATAAAAACTCTTGCCAAACTTTCAGTAAAGGAGAAAGACTGCACTGACATTTTGGAAATATCTCTCATTCTTTAGACGACGTACGTGCAGATACATTCATGTTAATTTTTAATTTGGATACCATATGACCAGGCTGGGAGAACAATTATTCCCCAATATCATTTCCTCCCCATGTGAAAGCCTCACTCCCCTCCATACAGTCCCATGTATAAATCACACTCTCCTCAGACCACTCCGCTACACAGTCACATGTGACGCTATCACTCCCCTCAACAGGCCCATGTAAAAACCTCACTCCCCTCCACCACAGTTCTATGTAAAAACTGCTCTACTACGCATCCCTATTTAAAAAATCCTCCACCCCCCACTCCCTCTCTAGAACAGTTCTATGTAAACTCCTCACTCCCTCTCTAGCACAGTCCTATGTAAACTCCTCACTCCCTCTCTAGCACAGTCCTATGTAAACTCCTCACTCCCTCTCTAGCACAGTCCTATGTAAACTCCTCACTCCCTCTCTAGCACAGTCCTATGTAAACTCCTCACTCCCTCTCTAGCAGTCCTATGTAAACTCCTCACTCCCTCTCTAGCACAGTCCTATGTAAACTCCTCACTCCCTCTCTAGCACAGTCCTATGTAAACTCCTCACTCCCTCTCTAGCACAGTCCTATGTAAACTCCTCACTCCCTCTCTAGCACAGTCCTATGTAAACTCCTCACTCCCTCTCTAGCACAGTCCTATGTAAACTCCTCACTCCCTCTCTAGCACAGTCCTATGTAAACTGTATGTAAACTCTTCACTCTCTCTCTAGCACAGTTCTATGTAAACTCCTTACTCCATTTCCTGCACAGTCCTATGTAAACTCCTCACTCCCTCACTAGCAAAGTCCTATGTAAACTCCTCACTCCCTCTCTAGCACAGTCCTATGTAAACTCCTCACTCCCTCTCTAGCACAGTCCTATGTAAACTCCTCACTCCCTCTCTAGCACAGTCCTATGTAAACTCCTCACTCCCTCTCTAACACAGTCCTATGTAAACTCCTTACTCCCTCTCAGTCCTATGTAAACTCCTCACTCCCTCTCTAACACAGTCCTATGTAAACTGTATGTAAACTCCTCACTCCCTCTCTAGCACAGTCCTATGTAAACTGTATGTAAATTCTTCACTCTCTCTCTAGCACAGTTCTATGTAAACTCCTTACTCCATTTCCTGCACAGTCCTATGTAAACTCCTCACTCCCTCACTAGCAAAGTCCTATGTTAACTCCTCACTCCCTCTCTAGCACAGTCCTATGTAAACCCTTCACTCCCTCTCTAGCAGAGTCCTATGTAAACTCCTCACTCCCTCTCTAGCATTCCTAGGTAAACTCCTCACTCCCTCTCTAGCACAGTCCTATGTAAATCCGTCACTCCCTCTCTAGCACAGTCCTATGTAAATCCTTCACTCCCTCTCTAGCACAGTCCTATGTAAACTCTGTGTAAACTCCTCACTCCCTCTGTAGCACAGTCCTATGTAAACTCCTCACTCCCTCTCTAGCACAGTCCTATGTAAACTCCTCACTCCCTCTCTAGCACAGTCCTATGTAAACTCCTCACACCCTCTCTAGCAAAAGAACCTTTGTTTAAACTCCTCACTCCCTCACTAGCAAAGTCCTATGTAAACTCCTCACTCCCTCTCTAGCACAGTCCTATGTAAACTCCTCACTCCCTCTCTAGCACAGTCCTATGTAAACTCCTCACTCCCTCTCTAGCACAGTCCTATGTAAACTCCTCACTCCCTAACACAGTCCTATGTAAACTCCTCACTCCCTAACACAGTCCTATGTAAACTCCTCACGCCCTAACACAGTCCTATGTAAACTCCTCACTCCCTCTCTAGCACAGTCCTATGTAAACTCTATGTAAACTCCTCACTCCCTCGTCCCAATACAGAGTCCTATGTAAACTTCTCACTCCCTGGCCAACATACAGTGCTATGGAAACGCCTAACTCCCTCTCCAACACAGTCCTATGTAAACTCCTTATTCCCTCTCTAGCACAGTCCTATGTAAACTATGTAAACTCCACACTTCCTCTCTAGCACAGTCCTATGGAAACTGTATGTAAACTCATAACTCTCTCTCTAGCACAGGTATATGGAAACTCCTTGCTCCATTTCCTCCCCCCACAAAATCCTATGTAAAACTCCTCACTCCCCTCATAGCCAAAGTCCTTGTAAATCTCACTCCCTCACTAGCAAAGTCCTATGTAAACTCCTCACTCCCTCTCTAGCACAGTCCTATGTAAAACCCTCACTCCCTCTCTAGCACAGTCCTATGTAAATCCGTCACTCCCTCTCTAGCAAAGTCCTATTTAAACTCCCCCTCCCTAACACAGTCCCATGTAAACTCCTCACTCCCTCTCTAGCACGTCCTATGTAAAACCCCTATGTAAATCCTCACTCCCTCATCCCAATACAGAGTCCTATGTAAACTTCTCACTCCCTGGCCAACATACAGTGCTATGGAAACGCCTAACTCCCTCTCCAACACAGTCCTATGTAAACTCCTTATTCCCTCTCTAGCACAGTCCTATGTAAACTCCTCACTCCCTCTCTAGCACAGTCCTATGTAAACTCCTCACTCCCTCTCTAGTACAGTCCTATGTAAAACCCTTCACTCCCTCTCTAGAACAGTTCTATGTAAACTCCTCACTCCCTCTCTAGTACAGTCCTATGTAAACTCCTCACTCCCTCTCTAGCAGTCCTATGTAAACTCCTCACTCCCTCTCTAGCACAGTCCTATGTAAACTCCTCACTCCCTCTCTAGCACAGTCCTATGTAAACTATGTAAACTCCTCACTCCCTCTCTAGCACAGTCCTATGTAAACTGTATGTAAACTCTTCACTCTCTCTCTAGCACAGTTCTATTTAAACTCCTTACTCCATTTCCTGCACGTCCTTTTGTAAAAATCCTCACTCCCTTTTCTAGCACAGTCCTATGTAAACTCCTCACTCCCTCTCTAGCACAGTCCTATGTAAACTCCTCACTCCCTAACACAGTCCTATGTAAACTCCTCACTCCCTAACACAGTCCTATGTAAACTCCTCACTCCCTAACACAGTCCTATGTAAACTCCTCACTCCCTCTCTAGCACAGTCCTATGTAAACTCTATGTAAACTCCTCACTCCCTCGTCCCAATACAGAGTCCTATGTAAACTTCTCACTCCCTGGCCAACATACAGTGCTATGGAAACGCCTAACTAACTCTCCAACACAGTCCTATGTAAAACCCTTCACTCCCTCTCTAGCACAGTCCTATGTAAACCCTTCACTCCCTCTCTAGCACAGTCCTATGTAAACTCCTCACTCCCTCTCTAGCACAGTCCTATGTAAACTCCTCACTCCCTCTCTAGCACAGTCCTATGTAAACTCCTCACTCCCTCTCTAGCACAGTCCTATGTAAACTCCTCACTCCCTCTCTAGCACAGTCCTATGTAAACTCCTCACTCCCTCTCTAGCACAGTCCTATGTAAACTCCTCACTCCCTCTCTAGCACAGTCCTATGTAAACTCCTCACTCCCTCTCTAGCACAGTCCTATGTAAACTCCTCACTCCCTCTCTAGCACAGTCCTATGTAAACTCTATGTAAACTCCTCACTCCCTCTCTAGCACAGTCCTATGTAAACTCCTCACTCCCTCTCTAGCACAGTCCTATGTAAACTCTATGTAAACTCCTCACTCCCTCTCTAGCACAGTCCTATGTAAACTCTATGTAAACTCCTCACTCCCTCTCTAGCACAGTCCTATGTAAACTCCTCACTCCCTCTCTAGCACAGTCCTATGTAAACTCCTCACTCCCTCTCTAGCACAGTCCTATGTAAACTCCTCACTCCCTCTCTAGCACAGTCCTATGTAAACTCATTTTTAAATTCCCTTCTTCCTAATCACTATGTAAACTCCTCACTCCCTCTCTAGCACAGTCCTATGTAAACTCCTCACTCCCTCTCTAGCACATTCCTAGGTAAACTCCTCACTCCCTCTCTAGCACAGTCCTATGTAAATCCTTCACTCCCTCTCTAGCACAGTCCTATGTAAATCCTTCACTCCCTCTCTAGCACAGTCCTATGTAAACTCCTCACTCCCTCTCTAGCAGTCCTATGTAAACTCCTTACTCCCTCTCTAGAACAGTCCTATGTAAACTCCTCACTCCCTCTCTAGCACAGTTCTATGTAAACTCCTCACTCCCTCTCTAGCAGTCCTATGTAAACTCCTCACTCCCTCTCTAGCAAAGTCCTATGTAAACTCCTCATTCCCTCTCTAGCACAGTCCTATGTAAACCCTTCACTCCCTCTCTAGCACATTCCTAGGTAAACGTCTCACTTCCTCTCTAGCACAGTCCTATGTAAACCCTTCACTCCCTCTCTAGCACATTCCTAGGTAAACTTCTCACTTCCTCTCTAGCACAGTCCTATGTAAACTCCTCACTCCCTCTCTAGCACATTCCTAGGTAAACTCCTCACTCCCTATCTAGTACAGTCCTATGTAAACCCTTCACTCCCTCTCTAGCACAGTCCTATGTAAACTCCTCACTCCCTCTCTAGCACATTCCTAGGTAAACTCCTCACTCCCTATCTAGTACAGTCCTATGTAAATCATTCACTCCCTCTCTAGCACAGTCCTATGTAAATCCTTCACTCCCTCTCTAGCACAGTCCTATGTAAACTCTATGTAAACTCCTCACTCCATCTCTAGCAGTCCTATGTAAACTCCTTACTCCCTCTCTAGAACATTCCTATGTAAACTCCTCACTCCCTCTCTAGCAGTCCTATGTAAACTCCTCACTCCCTCTCTAGCACAGTCCTATGTAAACCCTTCACTCCCTCTCTAGCACAGTCCTATGTAAACTCTATGTAAACTCCTCACTCCCTCTCTAGCACAGTCCTATGTAAACTCCATACTCCCTATCTAGAACAGTCCTATGTAGACTCCTCACTCCCTCTCTAGCAGTCCTAAGTAAACTCCTCACTCCCTTTTTGTACAGTCCTATGTAAAAATCCTCACTTCCCTTCTAGCACAGTCCTATGTAAAACCCTTCACTCCCTCTCTAGAACAGTCCTATGTAAACTCCTCACTCCCTCTCTAGCACAGTCCTATGTAAACTCCTCACTCCCTCTCTAGCACAGTCCTATGTAAACTCCTTACTCCCTCTCAGTCCTATGTAAACTCCTCACTCCCTCTCTAGCACAGTCCTATGTAAACTCCTCACTCCCTCTCTAGCACAGTCCTATGTAAACTCCTCACTCCCTCTCTAGCACAGTCCTATGTAAACTCCTTACTAGCTCTCAGTCCTATGTAAACTCCTCACTCCCTCTCTAGAACAGTCCTATGCAAACTCCTCACTCCCTCTCTAGCACAGTCCTATGTAAACTCCTCACTCCCTCTATAGCAGTCCTATGCAAACTCCTCACTCTCTCGTTCCAATACACAGTCCTATGTAAACTTCTCACTCCCTGGCCAACATACAGTGCTATGGAAACGCCTAACGCCTTCTCCAACACAGTCCTATGTAAACTCCTCCCCTCCTGTCCATCCATCTCTTTCCGGTCGCAGCAATTTCCACTTTCCTACTGAGCACGAGGCTTGGAACGCAAACTCTTCCTTCACGCAGATCAGTGAGTGTTGTCACCGCGCCCCGTAGCGACCGAGCAGGTTGTAGCCGGCGCGTCATTCCCCTTAGATACCGGCTGCTCCGGCCTTCGGCGCAGTGACGTCCCTACCACCGGGATGAAGTTAACTCGGAAACAGGTGCTGTCCCGGGCCAAGGCGTCCGAGCTGGACAGTGTGAGGAAACTGAACTGCTGGTGAGTACCGGGAGGCGGTTCGGCCGTGGTGCCAGACCCATGTGCCTTGTCTACACACGTTGGTTTTCCGTTATGAACCAGCAGAAGTACCCGGCGTCTCACTGGTCCGTTTCTGTCATTGGGGTGTCCAGCTGGTAAGTAAGTCTGGCGGGCAGCTCCTGGCGCCCAGTACAGTAACCCCCGTGCTCGCCTTCCTCCGGTGCTTGACTCCTGCTTGGTTCTCCCTGGACTTTGCTCAAAGGCCATCACTTCTGAACGGGACGTCAATGCTGATCGGTGACTGCAGTGGCGACGTCCCTTGTCAGTATGAAGAGAGGACGGAGGCACGTGGGGCCCGGGGGAAAAGGGGGGCATGTTCTTATGAAGGAGACAACACTGATGTGTGTGTGATTATAAACGTTGCTAAATTGTCGTGGAGAGGGCGTGTCTGTGGTGGGCCGTGCTGTCGAGAAACATCGGTCCCCCCAGTGACAGTATTACAGGGAGGGATGAGGTAGGTGGCGCCTTGTGGGTGTGTTACGGGAGGTAGGAGGTAGGTGGCGCCCCTCTGTGGCTGTGATACAGTATTACAGGGAGGTATGAGGTAGGTGGCGCCTCTGTGGCTGTGATACAGTATTACAGGGAGGTATGAGGTAGGTGGCGCCTCTGTGGCTGTGATACAGTATTACAGGGAGGTATGAGGTAGGTGGCGCCTCTGTGGCTGTGATACAGTATTACAGGGAGGTATGAGGTAGGTGGCG
>JAODAL010011801.1:0-20000 GCA_025379985.1 Phyllomedusa bahiana
AAGACAACCCCAAAAATGTGATATTTTCCATCTCCATGCTTCATATTTGAGACAGTGTTCTTGGAGTTGTGTTCATCCCTCTTCTTCCTCCATATACAGCGAGTGGAGTTGATACCAAAAAGTTCTATTTTGGTCTCACCTGACCACATAACCTTCTCCTATGCCTCCTCTGGATCATCCAGATGGTCATTGGTGAACTGCAAACGGGCCGGGACATGTGCTGGCGTGAGCAGGGCCATCTTTTGTGCCCTGCAGGATTTTAATCCATGACGGCATAGTGGGTTACTAATGGTAATCTCAGACTGTGGGTCCAGCTCTATTCAGGTCATTGACCAGGTTCTCCAGTGTAGTTCTGGGTCAATTCTTGACCTCTCTCAGAATCATCCTTACCCAACTAAGTGAGATTTTGCATGAAGCCCCAGACCGAGGAAGATTGACAGTTATCTTATGTTTCTTCCATTTTTCAATAATTCTACCAACAGTTGTTGCCTTCTCACCAAGTTGCTTGCCTACTGTCCTGTAGTCCACCCCAGCCTAGAGCAGGTCTACAATTTTGTCCCTGGTATCCTTAGTGAGCTCTTTGGTCTTAGCCATGGTGGAGAGGTTGGAGTGTGATTGATTGTGTGGACAAAAGTCTTTTATACAGGTAACAAGTTCACACAGGTGCAATTAATACAGGTATTGAGTGAAGAGTAGGAGGGCTTCATAGGGTGCTTTCACACAGTGCATTTTTGACACTTTTTTGTGCAGTAAGGCGCAGCAATTAATGCTGTACATTGCTGCACAAAAAAGTGTCAAAAACGCACTATGTGAAAGCATCCTTAAAGGGGTTGTCTCGCTACAATGATTGGGTTTTAATTAAAAGATCTTTAAAAAACAAGCAGCTTTGCAATATATGTTCATTACAAATGTCCAACTTATTTTGAGTTAGCCCTGTTCATAGGAGTGCATCAGCTTCTCAAATTTCTATAGCAGCCGACCTGTTGATCCTTATCTTACTGGCTGTCAGGTCTGAATGACTCATCACCTTTGAAGACAGGTCAGAGCAGAAGAGCCCCTCCCGCACAGAATGCTTCTGTAGTGTAGGGAGGAGGAGGGAGGACTCTGGCTTCTATGTCCCTGCTGCCTGGATTAACCCTGTGTGTGCCTGCTTCCTCCTGCTCTCTACACAGATTGAGCAGAGATTAGGCTGATCAATAGATGTGACAGCAGTGACCCTGTTTGTTACTATAATCATGATGTCTGTGGAGCTGTAACTATAATAATACTATACAGATTGTGAACAGTTCATGCTGTGCTATACTAGGGACACATCCTGAGTAACACTTTGCAGCTTCCCTGCCTCTGTTCTGAGAGGGTTTGTTTGTTGTTGCTGGAGATGTGGAGATATGTAAGCTAAGCAGAGGGTATAGGAACACAATTAGCAATCATAGACATCTCTAGGCAGGCACACACAGGGTTAACTCTGGCAGCAATCCCCCTGCTGTATCGAAGTTACGGGATGGATAGCTGCCTGTGTGCTGAGGGGAGGGGGGAAGAGGGAGGGGGGAAGAGGCAGAGAAGCTAGCACGCCCCTCAATTCAACTCCCATTCACAGACAGAGGCTGAAAGCTATTAATGAGACAACTCCTTTAAAGGAAAACTAACAGGTCTGTGAGAGCCAAAATTCTTGCTGGTTGGTAGGTGAATCGGTGATCAAATAGTTATTTCATGCAATAAAATGTTAATGTATTATTTAAAAATAATACAATGTGATTTTCTGGATTTTTTTCTTAGATTCTGTATCCCACTGTTGAAGGGTACCTATGGTGAAAATTACAGACCTCTCCAGTTTTTGTAGGTGGGAAAACCTGTAAAAGCGCCAGTGTATTAAAATACGTATTTTCCCCATTGTATGTCCCAAGTCAACAGGCTTTGTAGTGTATAGTGTTCATTTTTTTTTTTTTTTTGCCTTGGACGGGGGTTTGGGGGGGCCCCCCAAATTGAATCTCCACCCCATGAGGATTTGAACTGGATTTTCTTGAATTTGTGTTTCCATATCAGGAATCCTAAAAATAAAGCACTAACCAGGTTTCCCCACCCCAAACCTTTTCCCCGGCTCTTCACAGGTATTTGCAAAAAAGGGAACCCTTAAAATTTTTGGGAAAGCAAGCAGAAACTAACTTCTCAGGGAAATCCTAAACAAACACCCCCTGGCTAGCCACAAAACCAAAAATCATAGAAAGGCCATGTTCCCCAAACCCCCCCACAACGGTTTAAAAATTAGTTTGGTTATTCAGCCCAAAATTTAAGGCCAGATTCCCAAAAAAAAAGGGCGGAAAACGGCCCAGTCATTACGGAAAACCACAGTTCTCATAGAGAACTTTTGGTTTTACGTCCCCCCTCCCTGCTCCCGAATCCACTGCGGGGAAAAAGTGACATTTTAATTACCAGCGGCATATCGGCCGCTGGTAATGCAATTCAAAAGGGGCCGGGCGAGGTGCCGCCCCCCACTCCCGCCCTCGGAAAAATTTGGGCGGGGCGAAATTACGCCCTGAAATAAACACCATGTGAACCTACCAAACACCCAAAAAACCCCCCTTCCCCCAAAAATAAACTTTTTTTAAAAAAAGGGACTAAAAGCTAAAACTAACTATTTTCACCCTTTAAACCTATGCAGGATATTTTGGGACTTTTGTATTTGGGGCACAAGGGGGTTAGCCTACAAGGGTGGGCCCGGCCCTTTTTCCAAAGGCGACTTTCCCACTTTGTCTAAGGGTATAATGGGTTTAAAATTGCTTGTTTACATTTTTTTTTTTTTTTGTGTATTTTGTTTTTACTTCCCTATAAAATTTTAAACCTCCCATGATTTTTAAAAATGCTTTTTTAAAGGTTTTAGGTGTTCAAGTTATTTTTAAAGTTTTTAGCCCTTTTTTTAAAAAAAGTTTATTTTTTAGGAAGAGGTTTTTTTGCGGTTTTTCCTGTAATTTTTGTGATTGTTTAAAAGAACCCCGGGTTACCATTTTTCTTTTGGGTTGATTTTTTTTAAGCCAAAAGGAACTCCCAAAAGTGACTAAAATTGCTAAAAGACAGTTCATAAAAGTAGAGAAAAAGGCTAAAACTTTTATCCAAGAAAACACACTTTTCTGCCCCTTGAGGAAGATTGGGAAGTTTTAACTACAATTGTACGTTTTAAAGATGACCTGTAACGTCTCACAACATGTCTTTCAGTAATTATTCGGGTTCCCTGTGAAATGAGAAGAAGCTCCAGAATAGTTATTTCACAGGGAACACAATTAATTACTAAAACAGACAAATCAAGAGATGTCAGAGATCCTCTTTCAACTTAATTGGGTTATTAAAGGGAATGTGTCATCAAAAAAATGACTTATTATTTAACTCACATTTTTAAAGTTAAAAAAACATTTTTTTAAGGGGAAATTTTTTTTTTTTTAAATTTTCCATATCAGTTTCAGTAAATTTTTTTAAAAAAAAATTCTTAAGTCCCCTTTTTGTTTTTCCCCTTGGCCACCAAGCCAAAAAATCCCTGACCCCTTTTTCCAGTGGTTTTGCTCCAACCCTCAGTAAAAGCAGGGGCAAACGAAAGGAGACACCCCAAAGTGAAAAATAACACAGAAACCACCAGTCACAAGAGGAGATTTTACCCCCTCCCCCTCCTTTACAAATGAAAAAATCTCCAAAACAAAATCTAAGGGACCCGAATCTGTCATAAGAATCCTAAAGTTCATGAAGCGCTTAAAGTATCTCTCTTACTTTCTGTTAAAAACAGTCAAGCAAGGGAAAGTCTTCCCCCCCCCCCCCAAAAAAATATATAACAGCCAAACAAGAGAAATCTACAATTAGGGAAAAAAAAACGGCCCGGGGAGGAAAAAAAATAAGGACAGGGGCCCATTTAAAAAAAGTAAAAAAAAAAAATGGCCCACATAAATTTCCCCTTTAAAATTTAAAATTTTTCCAACACGTTCTAAAGCGATTTCCTATAAAGATCTTTGTTTGGTTTTACTCACCTTCGAAAACCCCCCCAGAGCCTTTAATTTCAATTTTCCCAAAAGCCAATAAGGACGTTTAAAAATTTGTGCTTTTTCCCCGTAACCTTCAACCCCCTTTTTGCAAATTTGGGGGGCACTTGCACGTTCTGAGCCAGCCAGATCAATTACTCATTTGGCAATCGAACATTTTGATTAAAGCTTGCACTTTTAACTTTTCTGTCCCCTTTGTATAAACGAAAAAAAAAGGGGAAAAAAAAATAGAACACCACAATATTTTGTCAAAATAAAGGAATAAACAAAGGGGCAAACAGCAGTGCCAAATAAAAAAGGGGAATTTCCCCTCACGCCCAAAGCAAAAGAAAGGACCAATTACTGTAAATTAAAAACGATATGTATGGGATGCTTTTCAAATAGAGCCTTTTTGCACCTATAACTTGGTTATCACCACCATTGTGTGCTTTCAGTTTTTTGGGCCCAATTTTCAGTCCCTTTTTTAACACTCCATTATTAGCCACCACTGAAAGCACACAGTGGCGGTCTGTAATCATAGAGAAAGAAACCCAAATTAAAAGTGCAAAAAAAACCTGTATTTGGTAAAGCAAACTTTGTTTTTTTAAAATGTTTTTTAAAATCGTTGTTTTTTTCAGTAATTGGGCCTTCCCCAGCACTTTTCCCGTGATCGGAATAAACCCCCTTTTAAAGGGGAAACCTTTTCAGCCAATGATGCTGCCCAAAAACAGGGGCCCGCATGAAAAAAGGCCCCAGGGTTTTTGTTTTGAGTAAGGTGCACTTAACCCACAAACGCTGTAATGTTTCAGAACAAAACCCCCATGAAACTGAGCAACGTAATTTTGGGGAAGGGGTGTGGCCATAAGAGAAGTCCAATGTGCGATTCTTCCCAAACCCCCTTAACTTAAAAGAAATCTTCCCGTTTTTTTGAAAGGCAGCACACATTTTACTCATCTCCCCCCGGGGCCCGCCTTTTTTTTTTTGTTTTCCTGGCTTTAGTTTTAAAGGGGGGTTTTTTTTTTCTGAAAAACAATTAAATTATGAAGGGGGGAAAACACCCCCCACTCAAAAAAAAAGGAAAACTCTGGTTTTTTTCATTCTGGGCCAAAAAGCCTTTTTTTTTAAACCTTCCCCCCCCCTTTAAAAATTTTTTTAAAAACCTTTTTTGGGAAAGTTTTTTTTTTTTTAAAAAAAGGGGGCCCCCCCCCAAATTTGGACTCCCCTGTAATACACATGTGAACGTGAAGATTTTTGCGGGGCTTTTCAGGGGGGTTCCCGAAAATTTTTATTTCAAAATTTTTATTTTAAGGGAGCTGGAGAATATTCCGGCAGAATTTTTGGGGGGGACAATAAAGTGAAAGTTAAATCAAGAAAATAAAAAAATTTACTGAAAAAAAAAAAATTTTTAGATTAAAAACTTTTGCGCAATTTCAGAAAACTGCGGGAAAACGCATCACCACTACGGGGGGGGAAACAACCTAAATGTTTCAAATTTCTATTCAAGAAAAATAGAAGCAATTTTTTTTTAACCCCCGCAGAAAGGGACTGGGTTTTGGAAAAAATAGGGGAAAATAAAACTGCTATGTTTTAGAAAAATTTGCCACCAAAATTTCCTAAAAAGGGGAAGGGCAAATTTACATATAAAATGGGGGTGGGTTTTCCCGGAAAAAAACAATGTACTAGTTTGGAAAGTCCTCAAGAACCAAAAAAAAATATAACCGGGTTTTCATAGGGAAAGGGGGCCCCATATCATTTAATACATAAATGGGTAGGGTTTTGGGGGTATAAAAAGATAATTTGGGAGGGGTAAAAAAACTTTAAAAGGGGGGGGTTTTCCACCCATAAGGGCTTCCGGGGTGGTATATAAAACAGGTTCAAGGTTCCCCCCCTCTGCTTACATCGGATGGGGGCCGCCTCCAAAATTTTGGGGGCATCTCCCGAAAAGGGGGGAGCCAATTGGGACCCACCTGACACCTGTACCTCAGGGGGAAAAATTCCCATATAAAAGGAAATTTGGGCGGGGTTCATTCTCAGCAACACTTTCGGGGTTTCCCCAATAAAGGGGCGTTTCGGGCCTAAATAGACTTCAATTTCCAAACCTATCCCATGCCAAAAACCACTAAGGGGTAAAGGGAAAACCCCCGAGAGTTTTCTTTTGGGGGGTTTCTATTTATTAGTTTCCCTGGGGGGAAAATACCGGGGGTAATTTTTGGGGCCCCCCCGGGGCCCCCGAAAAAGCTCCTCCTTTAAATATTTTAAAAGGGGGAAAGTTCACCCAAAAACCGGGGTTTTGGCCCCTGGGGTTTTTTCAGCGCGGGGTTTCCGCCCGGGCCAAAACCCGGGCGTCAAACCCGCGCTCCCACCCAGGTTTTTTTCAGCGGGGGGGGTCCAAGCGCCGTTTGGGGGGGTGGTTTTGGGCGGCCCCCCCCCCCCGGGGGGGGGTGTGGGGGGGGGGGGGGGAGGGGTTTTTTCGGGGGGCCCAAAAAAAATTAATAGGCGGGAACAAAAACCCCCCCCAAACCACGGGGGAAAACCCACACGGGGCTCCGGGGGGGGGGGAAAACTTTCCAATAATTGCAGGAGACTTCTCACACATGCGCGGCCCAAAGGGTGCGGGACCAAAGCCGCGGCCAAAACCAAAAGTTGTGAAAAAGCAACGGGGGTTTTTCCCCTAGGAAACCCGGGGTTTAAAGAACTAGGGGCGTTTTGGGGGAGGGGGTTTTGGGGCAGGGTTTTGGGGGTGGGGGGCAACCACGGGGTGAAACCCCGGCGGGGAAATCAACCTTGGTGGGAAAGGGCCCCAAGTTTTTGGGAGATTTTTTTCTGTTTTTTTTCCTTTTTTCTGGACACTTAAAAAGATTTTTTCCAAAACAAACATATGGGGGATACATCCCCGGGGTGGTTTTCCTGTTTTTGGGTATCTTTAAACCGTGAGTGTACATTAAAAATCTATGTGAACAATATTTTAAAAGGGAAAATCGCTGCTTTTGAGGATTGTAATATCGTCTTTGTGCCTCCCTATGGGACTCTTTTGAAATTTTGCTACTTATCTTTGGAATATTTTTCTTTGGTTCCCTTTTTTGGGACGTTTTTAAAGCTATCAATAAAGATCTAAAAATTTTTCCCGGGTTTTAAAATCAAAAAATTTCTTGGTTTAGCAAAACCCCCCTTTAAGCCCTCAATTTCAAGCTTTTTTCCCCGCCCCTTTCTAAACACATACCTGGTGTAATGTTAATCCTTGCAACTACCCTTTTTGAGCATCTTCCTCCCCAAAAATGAGGACCAGAATTTGCCAGGAGGGAAAAGGATTGGGTCGTTGAAAACCTTTTTAAAATGGAAAGGGATTTCAAAAAGGTTTTTTGCTAAGTAAAAAACAATTTTGAAAAGCTAAAACCCAAAACAAAAAGTTAAAATTTTAAATAAACGTGCTTTTTTCTAAAAGGGTTAAAAATTTTGAAGTTGGGGGGGCCCCAAATGATCGAAAAAATTTTGGACCTAAATTTAGTAAAAAACCCCACATAAAAAGATTTTTAATTGGGGAGTGGGTCCCTTTATACATGGGGGGGTTTAAGCCAAAAGGGGGTTGGTGGGCAATAACCAAAACGGGCCCCCTTAGGGCCTTTTTTGGGAAATAACCTTTCTCATTTTTCCACCCCCACTAACGGGTCTAAATTTTAAAATTTCCCTGACCAATTAATTAAAATCAAAAAATGCTGTCATGGGGAATAGTGGAACCCTTAAAACACCTTCCCCAAAACCCGGGAGATAAGTTTGGGATATAGTAAAGTATCCATTGCAGATTAAGGGCTTAAATTGGGCCGATAATTTTGGGACAAACATTTTTCCAATAAAACCCTAAAAACTCCCGTGTCGATATGTTTTGGGCCCGTACTGGTCCTCCCAGGGAAAATTTTGCCCCATAACCCCAGGGGATTTATGCCCACTATCTGAAACAAGATATGATTTTGGGGTGTGGAATCATATACAAAAAAAAAGTAAGATGGCCCTTTTAAACCCAAAATAAATTCCTCCAGAATACTGGAATGTAATACATTAAAAAAAATTTGGCCAGGGAAAAACTGAAAAAAGGAACAGTGTGCCAATTCAATGCACTTCGGCCGCAAAAAAGGGAAAAAAAGGACGTCCAGCAAAACGCATAAAATGGGAACAAAAGGAATGGGCCCAAAGGGACGCACCGATCCAAAGCAATAAACATCTTTAAATTGGGGGGAATGTTTCCCCACGGCCATTTTTTTGGGGGAAATTTCACCCCTGTTTTTGTGGTGTACTGCGCTTAAAAATGGGGGAAATGCTCCCCATATTTTTCGGTAATCCATAGCCTCATAGAGAACTATGGATTACCCCCTCCTCTCCCCCCGCCTCACACAAGACAATCGTATTGTACGCGCGCGGAGATAAGTGACATGTCAAATATTTGCGTCGAATACGCGCCGCGAGTAATGTATGTCAATGGGACCCCCGTGCCGCGGAGGTACGCACATCTTTGCGCAAGCTCCCGAAACACACGATGTACTGCGGCACGTACTGTACGCACCGCATCGTGTGAACATACCCCTGTATGAATAGAGATATCATGGTGGAGACAGCGAACAGGTCCATACTTTCTATTATTTTAATCATGACCCACTTGTTCCTTGTTAAACCATTCTTTGTCTATCTATCTGTGTGCGTGTTGTGATTGTAATTAGGATCACTTCAACTCTTTTGACACCTGTATTAGGGTTAGATATGTAATGTACCTACAACATTGTGTATTGATTGAGGATAAAACTTAAAGTTGATGTTACCACCCGGGAACGGATGATCAAACGGAGGAGTGTTCCTACCCTAAGTTTGAGGCCCAGATGAGGCGCAGCTTATCGCAAAACGGGTGCTGACCTGTTTGTGGTCTCCACATTGATATGTCTCTATTCACACAATAAAGAAGATTATTGCTTTGGATCGGTAAGTGCTGCGGTCCATTCCTCTGTTTTCATTTTATGATGGAGAGTAGTTGAGATCTGGGACATTTAGGTTTATATGATTTGATGCAAAATTTGTGAGGGAAAAGCAGAGTAAATCTTCAAAGGATTTCTAAAAGAGAAAGTACTGCTTACCTCGGCCTTCCCTGCAGCCGGTCTGTAGGAAAAAGTCCCTAAAGGACTGAAACTGGGAGCATTTCTCATGTGGACCCTGCCACGCAGGCTGAATTTGAGCGAGGAGACCACTACGACCCCCCAGGCCATCTGGCTTCTGAGATAATCTCGTCCAATCGCTTGCCAAACACATACCGCCGTGTTGAAGATGTACGCGCATGAACACTTTCTGGAGGCTTTAACTCCTCCGATCCCAGATTCGGCCACACAGAGCGGCACAGCATTAGCCGAAGCCCATCCTCTAGACGACCCGATTCAAAGAAGGTCTCACCTATAGTGAAACTTAGCAGCCCCCAGGAAGTAAGAACCAACAGCTCCTCCGTAGAGGCCCCTGCTGATAGCCCTTGCTAACTAAACTTTGGCCAAAAGTGTGTTCACAAGCAGCTAGCCAATGTACTGTACTTACTGCAACAATTTGTACTGATAGAGACTGAAATCTTCAATCCACAGTAAAGTGAGAAATCACTGAACAGTAAAGAGTGGCTTTCAGAAATACATTCATTTTGTTTGCTGTAAATTACCAGTGAAAGTGGGATTATAGGTTACCACTATAAAAAGGGGGCAAAGAGGATCTACGCTGCTCAAGAGTGACGCCATAGAAAAGAAAGACATATCCTCCCCAGCCAAACAGGCCCCACATACAGAGAAATGCAGAGAGAGACGAGGGGAGATCTTCCAAAACTGTTGTATCCAGAACAAATGTGACTGGTTGATGCACAACACATGCCTAAAACACAAATATAACCAATGTACACCGGAATGACAGCCAGGAATAAAAAGGATACAAGACCTCCAGGGTTTATTTTTTTATTTAAAAGATATACTTCAACGTTACAAACTTTTTCCTCTTTCATGCTCTCTATTCGGTTGTAAGGCCACATTGTGAGAACACACACCAGGGTCCGGGACCCAGATTGTATGCTCTTCCCTGCCCAGGGGCTCCTAAGCTAAAACTATCAAGACAAAAGAAAAAAAAAAAAAAAAAGGTTAGAACGGACAACACTCAAAACAAAAAGTAGTAAAACTATCCTTAACCATTAGATAAAGGTCAGCAGATATCAGCTAAACCAGTGGCATAAGTATTTGGGGTCCAGTGGTTGCAGGCACAGCTTAGCAGTATTACATGGATGTTGGGTCTTTAGACAACCCCCTTTAATAACCTTTATCATGTTTTGTAAAACCCACAGTTGGGGATTTGTACAAACTACACAGGGGGACCCTTTACATTAATCATATTCCTTTTCAGTGACTTTTAAAGGGGTATTTCCACCATAGACTTTAAAGGCATATCAAGAGAATATACCATCTAAGTCTGGTATCTCGGGAAAGGACCTTCAAAGTATCGACTAAGTTTAAAGAGCCAGTTGTGTCTGTGAATGACTCTCCATTCTGTTCTATGGGAGTTCGGAGTACAGTCAAATCAGTATCAGAGAACAGAATGGAGTCGTCGACAAACGAGCGAACTTAAAAGACCCCCTTTCTGGGGATAGATGTGGTCCCCAAGGCAGGGACACCTTCAGATGATGGCAATTCCCTAGAAAATTCGGTTCACGGGCACAGGAATTTTTAATAGACAAAGCTCCCACACTTATGCAGCTTGTATAGTGCCCAATTGGTGGGAATGTCGTCTGTGTTTGCTGGTGGGCTGAAACTGAATTACTATACTTTTTCAATATCGATGAAACAATTCATTATGGAATTGGCAGGGTTATACCCATTTCAATAGGGCTCATCCTGGTCTTGGCTAACCTGTCAGATTGTGCTCAAGAGGGATATTGTAAGCTATGGAGCAGATTCTCATTGATAACAATGAAATGAAGTTACCACATAGTTTTCATGCAGATTCTGATATGGAATAAATTGAAACAATAAAAAAACAAAACAAAACCTTGTCATATTCACATAACAGACGCAGAAACAGGCTCTAAATGGACTGTCTGTTGGACATCGTAGTGGCAGGTCCCATAGTTGGGACCTCCATGGACTAGAAAGACTCTCACTCTGGCGACCAGCCTATTTAAATATTACAAAGTCGGACAATAGTTTGAGGTATCAACAGATAATTAGTGATCACTGGAGGTGATGGAAAGCGAAGGGTAAAATAGAATAGTTAAAAGAGATAATCAAGCCCCTATGGTTTGTCAATCTGCAGAATTTTCCAGACAGACTAAATCCCGCTGAGTTTCTGGGGTTTATTTTCTGCTGGTTTGTGCCATATTCAGCCAGTAAATAGCTAAGGAGGGGGGGACTAAACCTTTTTTGCCCACTGTAGACATGCAGAGGGGGGAGGCTCCTGCTGCAGGAAGTGGTCTTAAAACAAGGCACAGGACAGTAGGGGAGCATAGCTGATCTTCTGGGAAACAATGAAGATACTTTTATAAATTTTTATAGAGAAAAGAAGATCCCAGAGAAGGAGTAGTTGGGATGTTTCTTTATATTTTTTGTGTATTTTCTATGTCTAGTGTTACCTCAAAAGTATCAATTGACAAAAAGCTACTACAGTATTTACCTGTGCAGTTATATCCATTTAACACACCATCAAGCACAAACCTAGTGGTCTGTTCAAAAATCTCCTGCTGGGTCGAATTCTCATCAAAGACGCAATCAAAGGCAAACTTGAGATCTTTATTTTTCTTTTTGCTGATATCCCGATTAACGCCGCTCCTGCCATGGAAAAAACTGACTTCTTCGACTTTTGGGTCAAAAACTAGAATGTGCTTATCGACCACTTGCACGACACTGGTGAAATTGGCAAGCTTCTCCTTTTCATTTGGAGGACGGACTCTGACGACCACTCTTACATGGCTGCATACGTCAGAATCCTGGCCAGCCATGCTTTAAGAATGTGGGATCCAGGGAATAGGAATACTCTGAAAAATAAAAAAAGAGAAGAACCACATAATTAAGCAAATAGACAATGAGCAACCTCACCGACAATTTCTAGCTCTGCTGATTCAGAGGGATCAGAAAATATTGGACCATTATTACCACACACGACATAATACGCAGAGCTTGGCAGCTGTGGCATCTTCATTCTTGCTACGTGGCTCATGGCAGCACAACGGTCTGTGACATTATATGTGGTTTCAAGTAACTATGGTCATTGCATGTAGGAAATATCATATCCTGGAGCCACTGTAAGGCTATGTTCACACGGCTTAAATGCAAGGCGTAATTACACCCCGCAATTATGCCGTGTAACCGGGGGCGGGAGCGGGGGGCTGGCACCTCGCCGGCCCATAGACTTGCATTACCAGTGGCGCGTATACGCCACTAGTAATTTCACATGTCAATTATCTCCCCGCCCGGTGGATTCGCCGAGCAGAGAGAGGAGACGTAATCCATAGGTCTCTATGAGAACTGTGCATTACCGTAATGACTGGGACGTATTCCAGCCGTAATTTGCGCAGTACGGTGCGTAGTTACGGACTGAAATACGTCCCATTTTAAGCCGTGTGAACATGGCCTAACTTGAGGGACCACTGTACTGCTCAGCTGACTACTTGTCCTAGAAAGCTCAGACTGTCAAAGACAGTTGGTAATTACTAAACAGCATCTAGGTAAGTAGAATATGAAGAAGATGTCGCATGGCAAAAGAATGGCCAAAAAGCTACATCATTATTTTGTGTCTGATATTCCACTTAAAGGGGTTGTATCATTACATTAAATGGTCTTCAGAATAAGGGGACAGTGAAAACAAGCAAATTTGCAATTGGATGTCATTAGCAAAGCTGCCTTGGTTTCACAGTTTTCCCTTATCTCCGTTTCCCCAGTGCCGGTCAGATTCCTCCTCCTTTCATTTCATTGGCTGACGGCTCTACTAATTTACATTCTGTCGTATTCACGGGAGCGTGCATTCCTGCCTCTCTCACTCAGAATAAGGGGCCGGCAACAATTTCACTCTGCTCAACCACCAGCTCCTCAGTGACACTGCAGCTGTTTCTTCAATCAGAAAACAGCAGAACTGTGCCTCGGTGCCTAAGATCTATGCTGCTCTGGATGAGTTCATATAAGACTGGATTCAACTGTAACAAACCTCCAGCTGTGAGAGGAGAAGAGATCAGTGCTCTGAGTTCATAGAAGACTGTCTAGACTGAATGCAGGGCTGTGCTATGTAAACAAGAAGCTCTTACAAAATAAGAATGCATAGGGAGAGGAACGACACAGTGATATGTGGACTCAGACAGAGATGGGGGTGAGCACACTGACTCGGGAGCGAGCATGAACAGTGAAGGGGGGGGTGATGTCATCCCCCTTCAGTTAAGAAACACCCAGCTGGGAGGGGAAGAACTGCCCCTGGATTTGAAGAGCTGAGAAACTGAGAGTACATTGAAACACACGAACTGATGAAGCGATACATCCCCTTTAGGCCTCGCTCACAAGGCTTATTCTGGGACGGATTGCAGCCGTACTGCGCGCCAGATTTGCGCTGCAGTACGGCTGGAATCCGTCCCAGTAACTACGGTAATCCACAGTTCTCATAGAGAACTGTGTTTTCCGTCTCTTCTCCCCGCTCGGCGAATCCGCCGCGGGGGGAGAAAGTGACATGCACATTATTTATGGCGTGTACGCGCCGTGAATAATGAGTGTCTATGGGGCCGGCGAGCTGCCGGCCCCCCACCCCCGCTGCGCGGCAGCTGGTGTAATTGCGGGGCGAAATCCGTCCTCGCAATTACACCGGCAATAAGCCGTGTGAACATTGCCTAAAGGTACGTTAACACAACAAAATTCAGCGCTGAAAATGTCAGTGCCGAATCAGCATTGTGTCATCTGCAATTTCACACTTGCAAGCACCGAATTGAGACGAGGATACGATACTGTGTTTCATTTTTTTGCCTCCTATACCACAGAATGGGCGACGTTGAAAACGCCTCAAAGAATTGACATGACAATTCTTTGTCGGCTCTTACAAAAAGCGCAAAAAATCAGCATTGTCTGTACAACACCACAGAATCTATGGGAGGCGTTGTAGGGTAGGTTCACATGGTGTTTTTTGAAGTGTAAATTTACGCTTCAAAATCAGCTTCCAAAATGCCCGATTAGAGGCGTATTTTGAAGCGCTTTTTGAAAAATCCTGTCCCCATTGTTGATTATGGGGATTTTAAAAGAGAAAAAACACCTCAAGAATTGACGTCACTTATTTTTACTGCCGTAAATGCGTCCAAACATGGCTCGCAATAACGCATGTGAAATACGCTTCGTGTGAGCAAGGCGCATCTTACATTATATTCAATGATGGAAGATTTGAAGCTTGTCTGAGGCGGATTAAGGGCAGTCTTCCAGTGCATAAACCACGCTAAAAAAATTTCCTAAAAAACATTGTGTGGAAATACCATTACAATTGTTTTTGACACTTTTCTTGGGAGAGGATTGCAAATAGAATCCCCTCCCCCCAAAAAGTGTAAAATAACACCTTGCAACATTGGACAACTGAAGTTGTACAGTGTTCACGTGGTCATAAATCACTTATAGATTCTATCTTGCATAAGGGTTCCTGCTTTAATGAGTATTCAGGTTTTAGCTGCCCATAAAGGTCTATGGAGAGGGGAGGAAGAAGATAGTCTGTGTGTTTCTTTGCCTGTCTCTGACTGACCCACATGGGAGCAGGGGAAACGCCTGGTGGGCTTCTGAGCAGTGCTGTGGAGTCGGTAAGCCAAAGCTCCAACTCCTCAATTTCCCTGACTCCCTCATACATGGCGCATGTTTAAGTGATAACTTAACTTTAGTAAGATGGTAACATCAGGCTGTTTATCACCTTATGATACAATAATCAAGCTATTTAGGTAGAACAGACACTGACAAGCAAAAGGGTAACAATGTTTTGATCTTTTGACTTCAGGCTCCATCTCTCACCATCCACTACAGCTTTGTAAATGAGGCTACCAGCATTTTATAGACAATGGGGCAGATTTATCAATAGTGTCTTACTGTTAGACAGTGTAAAGTTAGACTAGACAGTTTTATAATGCACCACATTTATCAGTGTTGATAAATCTGGTGCAGGTTAGAACGGTCTAGTCTAACTCTGTACCACAATTAAGTTGTCTTACTTTCACACCAGGAACGCCGACAAAATCTGGGCGCATTTTTGGGCGCATTTAAGCCGCGCCCCTTTCCCCACAAAACCACACCTCTTTTTACGAGGTCACGCCCCTTTTGTCGGATGAGGCGCAGAAGCGTCTGAAACTGTCTAAAACACATAGTAAATGTGGCGACAAGCTGGTTTCTGGTGCAAATGGAGCCAGAATTCTGGCGCAACTGCTTTCATAAATCTGCCCCAATAAGCTTTGCTGTTTTATACGTCAATTTGACTTGCAAGTATTTAGCATCTGCTTAGTTCTGCAGATTCTTTCCTGTAACTGCATTGTTACTGTTTTGCACCTAAAAATCTAAGTGTTAATTTTTATTATTTTGTTAGCATTTGGGAAATCCACCTTTGGCTTTCAGCTCTGCCTGAATCCTTCTGGGCTCTGGATCAGATTCAAGCAGGTCTTGACCACAGGAGCAACATCTCTAACAATGTCAGGGTATAAAAGAATTGCCTCAGCCACAGTCAGTTCTGATGAATGGTTGAACTTTTCTACTTCTTTAAAAGCAGGTGAAAAATGTTGCTGAAATCTGGTCAATCTGTTTACTATGGGAGCGAGATCTTTTCCCCAGTGGCAACACTTTACCTGCTCCATGTCATCCAAATACTTTTCAAAATTACACTCCCCATGTGATGAGGCTGAAGATATGGCAGCAGCAGCACTGACAACATCCAATTCCTCTTGCTCTTAGCACTGCATTGAACTAACTGGACCGATTTATTATATATTTTGGGAATCGGTCCATCTTATAACAACTCCGACGCCACAGCCCTGCCCCTGAGTATAGCAGGCCTGGCTGGGGCTACTTTTCAGTGAGAAAGGCAAAGAAAGAGAAAAAGTGAGAAGCATGTGCAACTGTAACTACAGAATAGGCCCCAAAAATCCACTCCACTGGTGGCCCCAGGATCCCCAGTCTGACACTGCACACAGACAATCTGCTGGCTGTATAGTGTGCGCTTTATCTCACCTCTGTGCTGGACTCACAGCTACACTGTTCCTTAAAGGGGTTGTCTCATTACATTGATTCATCTTACCTCAGTCCTGTTTTCTCCGTTTTATTTTTGAATTCAGAGTGTTTACTGGCCTGCAGTGACAAGCTGTGCAGGACACCACCAGGTCTGTAGCTATAGTGACCAGCGCTGGTAGCCTATCAGGAGAGGTCGAGAGGTCTGTAGCTATAGCAACCTGAGGAGCTGATGCAGCCAATACAAGAGGGGATATCTAGGAATAGGTAGGATACTGTTAACGGACACATATTGCAAAGTGACTTGTTTTTGAAAGAGCTTTCATATAAAAAGCAATCCTTGTAGTAAGACAACCCCTTTAATCTTGTCTAGTTTCATTCATGCTGCATGTATATATTTCTTTCTCTTACTGAAACTTAATCTCTCTTCTGTTTCAATAGACTTCTATGGGCAGCTGCAACTTCAGTTTTCAGTAAAGCTAAGTTCCCAGGAGAGGGACTTCCTTAGTGAGTGAACCGATGGGGATGCAGGAAGGGAGACAAAAGGAAGCCGATGACAAATAGGAAGCAATTTTCTCAAAGCTATACTATATTTTTTCTTTTATGTTATATTTATGGAAAGTTGTATTATAAGTGGAGATACACTTTAAGAAAGAAGTACAATGAAAACTATGCAAGTTTTTTGATCTACAAATTCGTAACAAATTATTTTACTTAAATTGAAAAAATTTTTTGTTAATGACCGTTACATAAACACTGAACAGGTAATTTCTTTCGCCCTTTCATGTTTTTAAGTGAGGCTCACATTTCTATGTCCATAGAGGTTTTATTCATATCAGTATCTCTTTCACATGCCAAAAACTAGCTTTTGCAGTGACCTTAGTTCTAATTTTTTTTTAATTAATTTATATAGCACTGTTATAGTCCATAGCGCTGTACAGAAATGGTCATCCTTCACATTGGCTCAGAATCTAAATTCCAGATTACCCTTAGGGCCGGTTCACACGGCTTATTTAAGCCGTAATTGCGGGACGGATTCCGCCCGCAATACGGCTTGAATAAAGGGCGGGGGCGCTGCCCGCCGGCCCCATAGACTTTTATTATCCACGGCGCGTATCCCTCCGGGATAATGAACATGTCAATTTCTCCCCGCCCGGCGGATTCGGTAAGTGTTTAGGAGAGACGGAATCCATAGTTCTCTATGAGAACTGTGGATTACCGTAATGGCTGGGACAGATTCCAGCCATATTGCAGCGCAGTACGGCTGCAATCCGTGCCCAAAATAAGCCGTGTGAACGACCCTTTAATCCGAAGCTGGGTGTCCCTTCAGGTATCATTCATCGTGTTTGCGAAGCACTTGCCACCCCTTTCCGATCCTGTGGCTTATTTCTGGATTCTTCAACCACGGCTCCCACTATTTGAAATAAGTGTCTGGATGGCCCCCAGTGAGGTTAGAGAGATAATAGAAAAGATTCTGGACACCAGACCTTGGATATCAAATTTATTCCTTTTGGCTGCATTTGAAAAGTTTTTAAATGAACCCATAATTGTACCCTTGAGCTGCGAGAATAGGAGGAACTGAGCTCCAGGAAGATGGTACCCCTTCACCAGTTACTACTAAATCAGCCACTGGCCTCCAGTCTAGTGCATCCAAGGCCTGGCTAAAGGAACTCTTCTGTGTCTCCAGGGTCCAAACAAAGCACTCTCTCAACCCTCAGGAAATGTAAGAAGATTGGAAACTTGAACCAATAATCCTAACTTTTTGCAGCTCTCCTTCCACACGACTATAGTGTCCCTAAAGCTCGGCTATAGGGGCATGCAGGAGTGCTGCAAGACCCCAGGGTCCAGCAGTTTCGGACTCAATCATATGAGACGTAATGGTAACACCTGTGGATCCAATCAAGCTTTAAAGGGAATGCGTCATCAAAAAATGAATTATTGTTTAACTCACATTTTTATGTTAAACACATTTTAATCAGAATTTTTGGTTATTTTTTTTTAATTTTCCAGATCACTTTCAGTATTTTTTTAAAATAATAATTAATAATTCTTCCTGTTCTGTTTAGAGAGCTTTTCAGCAGTGTCTGCTTATTATCAGTAAAAGCAAGGTCAACCTGAAAGGAGACACCAATGTGTACAGATAACACAGAATCCACCTGTCACAAGAGGAGATGTCACCGCTCCCCCTCCCTTCACACTGAAAACTCTCCTATACAAGTCTGTGGGACAGAATCTGTCTTAAGAGTCCTATGTGCATGAAGCTGCTGTAAAGTATCTCTCTCAATGCTGTTAAAGCAGTGCAGGCAAGAATGTCTTCCCCACAATCATATATATTGACGGCCGAATAGAGAAATCTACAATCAGGAAATAAAAACAACTGAGAGGAAAAGAATATGGATCAGGGTCTTGATTTAATAAGTAAAAAAAAAAAATTGGCGAAATTCCATTTAATTTCTTATACTGTGCTGGAAAAATTAAAGCAGAGCTCCGGTTGCTGTGGGCAATAAAGGAATCGACAGGCTGTCCATGTCTATTCCTCAACGAGGTATCGTCATGGACTGCCTGAGGCAAATTTATGCCTCCTATAACTTAGTAAAATCAGCATGGAAAATGCTCTACAAGCATTTTGAACGCTTATTTAAGGGCATATAGGGCACACAATACTCCCCAAAATAAGCATCCAAAATCACTGTGTGAACATACCCTGTAAGGCAGTTTTCATAAATGAGGCCTTATCTTTTGCAGCAAGAATCAGACCTCTGGTGCATCCCATGATCTATTAGCTTTGGCAGCAGCCTCCTGACACTGGTCACTAAATTAAAAATACTACTGTCCAGCAGCCTCAGCGATAGTTTTACCCAATATCACACGGTTTAGTATATAATTGTACATTATGTGAATTTCTGCTTCCCAGTAATGGTTATGAAACAATACGACTCCAGAATATGGAGGTAACAATCGATCTGAACTCCGTAATTGCCGTAACCTTATGTGACCTCCTTTTTCTTTTACAGGTCACACAGGAGACATGTTTTTCTGGTTGTGAATACCTCTAATGAGTGGAATATCCTCTCTCTGTAGATTGAGAATGTCATCTCCAAAGCTTCCTGGGGTGGGAGCGTTCAGTAGATAAATAAGACTGCCTGCTGTGTGGAAGCGCTTAGATGCCTCCTTGCAGAAGGTGTGGATGCTACACATCAATTACAGTGATGAGAGCAGATGCACAGCAGGCTCTCTTGTTCTAATGGACTCTTCTGGTTTTGTGAATGAGGTAGATTGCATTTGTGTCTTACTTCCGGAGTTATCTTTGCTTATTAGGAGGGCAGGGTTAAGGTAAAACCTAACAGGTCAGGTATGCTTGATATACCGCAGCCATGAAAACAACATGGATACCAGGAGCTGCGCAGGACGGTGGGCGTTGTGTTACTTCACACAGTCACAATATGGTAAATCTTAATTTATACACACACACACACAATATAAATATATAATATATATATATATACACACATACATACACACACACATACATATATACACAGTACATGTGTACAAACACACAAATACATATGTATACACACACACACACATATATATGTATACACGCATACCTTGTTTCCCCGAAAATAAGACGTAGTACTTTTTTTTTATGCAATTCAGAGTTTGGCTACTTATGCTGATGTTTGTGATGAAATCACTACAGTATATTAATACAGGTTGATTTTTTTGTTCAACAATTAATGTGAATTCTTGTTCATGCAAAAAAAAAAAAAAAGAAATTCCCTAAAAATAA
>JAODAL010011801.1:25000-98245 GCA_025379985.1 Phyllomedusa bahiana
TAACTAATCTTAGTAAACAAAGCTACTAGTGCTCTAAAAGAGTAAAAACAATTCTTATCTGTAAAAAAAAAGCACTTTGTTAGAGAGAACTCATCTGTTTGGGAGGAGCTTTTCCCATGCATGGTGTTTAAAATGAGGGCCCAAAATTAAGCATGTCCGTCCGGGGTTACCATTAGCAAAGTGCTATGGCTTAAGAGAACGGGCTGCTGTATTTGTGCTTAGCCACTGTGTTGGACCCGGGTGGGTTTTTACGCCTCCTCTGTGTTACGGCTGTGGGCTGAGGGGTGCTTCTGCCGGTCGCGGCCCAAACCGAAAGGGGGAAGAGACACATGGGGAGCCATTTATAAGCAGCAGCGTTCTCGGACACGAGCGAGAGATCCCATGTAAAACAGAGAAAATACAGCAGTCCCAAGAAAATGTGCAAACCCCCAAATTCATACAGAAAGAACACACTGAACGTGCACCACGAAAAAAACTTGTGAAAAGTGTGAGGTCCCCACAAACCACTTTAGACAGATTCATCTCATGTAAACACAAAAATAAAAGCGTATACTTTTGTTCGCAATCGAAGAGGTCAAGGGTAATAATCTGCAGGATTTATCACTGGGTGAGAGTGAGACAGAACAAAAAAAACAAAAAAAAAACACCCATCTTTCCCAGAGTCCTGAATGTTAGATGTCCATTCTATTTTCAAAGGGTGTAAGAAGTGAAAAATTTAAATAACCTATCGGTTTTTAAATTAGCTTTTCACTTCCAATGATAGCTAAGCACCTCTCCCTTCCCCCGGCTCACACAGAATGAATCATCTCTCTCTGCAGACAAAGTGTGCCTGTGAAGAGGAGGAGAAACACACCAAGCTCTGCTTGGCAACCAGCATAAAAGGATGCCAAAAAGCTGTAAAAAGACAACCCCTTTTGCTAGTTACACTGCTGGACAAAAAACACCCCAAAAAATTATAAAAAACGCAAAACAATTTTTCCCCTCCCTGCCTGTAAAAGCACTAAAAAACCCCTGTTTTTTTCCTTTTTTTTCGAAGCGTTTTGCTCTGCTTTTTAAGTATGCACAAATTAAGCCATTGGGTGTAAACCACCCTACAGGGGGATTAACATTTAAGTAGTCCCCTTCCTTTAGATCCTGTAGCCTTTTGATCACAGTCCTTTGGTGCTATACTTAAATTAAATTTTCACAAGATTTTCCCCCAAATCCACAAAAACCCACTTATCTTTCCCTACAGCAAGATAAATGTATTAGCGTCAAAATCTGTAAAGAAAAGGATTTTAGCGGCAAAATCCAAAACAACGCATTATTGCGCCAAATTCCATTAAAAAAATTATTTTTGTGCGTCAAAAGTTAGATCACTTTATTAGCACCAAAATCCTTTAAAAAAAAAAAATGGATTCTGGCACCAAAATCCATAAAACAAAACGCATTTTTTTGCGTCAAAAGCTAGATCACTTTATTGCTGCCAAAATCTGTAAAAATACGGATTTTAGCCCCAAAATCCATCAAAAAACGGATTCTGGTGCCGAAATCCGTAAAAAACGTATTTTTTTTGGCGTCATAAGCGAGATCACTTTATTAGTGCCAAAATATGTTCAGTACAGGATTTTAGTGGCAAAATCCGTAAAAAAAAAAAAACGGATTCTGGCGCTAAAATCCGTAAAAAAAAGTATTTTTAGCATCCGACGCTAAAAACGTTTTGCCGCTAATTAAGTTAAGAAAAGGATTTTAGTGCCTATATCCGTAAAAAAAACAACTTATTTTTATCGTTACAAGCGAGAACTTTATTAGCCCGAAAGTCTGTAAAAAAAAACAAAAAAAAACAAATCGTATTTTTAGCGCAAAAATATGTATTGCGCAAAAATCGTTCGCGACCAAAACATGATCGTTTTATTACGAATGGTACAGACAAGGACACATAACACACTTGTATGCAAATTTGATAAGGATCAACATTTTGTTATCACCCATTATAGGTGGGACTTGGGTCTGCTGGGAGGGTTTCATTGAAAAATCGCGGCAAAAAAACGCCGCGAAAACGCGCCAAAAGACGTCCAGCGCTTTCCATAGACTCCTGTAGTAAATTTTCTGCCCGGCTCTGCCGTTTTTTAGAACATGTTGCAAAAGACGTCCAGTAAAAAAAAACGAGTAGAAAAAAAGAAGCTCAGTGTAGCCAGCAGGACGATTTTACATTAGAGTCTATGGGAGAGTACAGGCGTTTTTCCAGCATTTTTAGAAAATGAAAAACGCTGAAAAAACGGACGTTTTTCTGTGCAGTGTAGACATGGCCTTATAGGGGTTTTGCCACAATCTCATTTCATACCCCCTGTATGCAGCTCTTCACTGTGTGCTCAGAAGGGGGTGTGAGTGATTTGTTTGAATTGCATATCATGTGACTCAGCAAGATGACATCACCAGGCCTTTCCTCTCTCTAGTCAAAGAAAGGTCTGTTTATGTGTAGAACTGTAAGAAGCTACATTGTAGCTCAGAGGTAAAACTTTTGCCTCCAGGCACAGAGTCCTCGGTTCAAATCCCTGCAGGAACCAAACCTGTGGTTTTTTTTTCTCTTTATCGATGCAAAAACCTGATGGAGGTTTCTTTTTTTTTACTTATTTGCACTGTTTGACTAATTACTAAGGAGCACAGAGAACAGGAGTAGAGTGACAGCACCTGGGTTTGAACACTCAGTAGCTGCCCTGAGAAGAGAGGTGATGTCTGAGCATGTGCGACCAGGACTGAGGAGCTCTCAGCCCTGGTCGTATCCCCTGGAGACGAGCTGTAAACAATGGATCACTAAAGGATCAGCTAAGAAAAAAAACAATCCAGAATTTTTAATATTGATGAATGGTGAAAATGTTTATTATTTACTGTAATTTACAAACTTTCCATGTCAATTTTACTTCATGGCAAAACCCCTTTAAGGTTGTGCTCATACAACAAATTTTAATGCAGCCAAATCCACATCTACCTTTGTAAGGTCCGCATATAAAATCAGTGCAGATTTTAGATCTAGATTCTGCATCGGATTTTCCGTGCGGAGCAGTCCGACGTGATGATATACCAAGCAATCAGCCACTGTTTGGCAGATTAGGGTATCTCTCATATAAAGTATATGCACTCTTGGCTGAGCATACACGTGATTGCAATTGAGATGGGAAAAAGCGATTGTCCAAACATCGCTGGCAATTTATCTACTGTGGGAATAAAAGATTGAGTAAGTCCTACCTGCCCGTCCCTTCTATCCCCCTTTCATGTGCTATCAGAGCAGAGTCAGAAAACCACCAATACATATTAAATGCTTTTGTTCCTGTCCGAGACCCGAGGATGTCAGCATCACATGGACTATGTGGTTGGTGACTTCTTGCTTAAAAAGGGCCCTCTCGCTACAAAGATTAGCTTTCAACATGTAGGGAACAGTAAACAAAGAAGTTTTCCAAATATATTGCTTTTTCATTTTGCTTTGTTGAGGAGACGAGAGCCTTTATCTGCTCTGAGTGCACTCAGGTTTCTCTGGTTACCGACCTTCTCTCTCTGCTCTTTATTTTATCTGTTAGCAGGGAGTAATGTCACCACGGGTTGGCGCACAGGACTGCCGGAAGCTTGAGAACAGTGTGTGTTAACTCTAATAAACAAGGGAGAATAGTGTAATTACTTACTAATTGATTTTCTTACTTTGAGCTTTGAAACCCTCTGCACTATAGAGAAGATCTCCTGCTCTCAAGTCAGTGCAATTGGAAAAGCTGGGAATACAGAGCTGAAATGCTAATCACTGCTACCGAACCATCCACAGTGCAACCAAGAAGAGACATGCATGTATCTGAAGCTGCTTTGGGCTCTGTAAAATAACATGGTGAGACAACCACTTTAAAGTGGTTTTGTCATGAAGTGAGTTCCTTACCTCTTATCTGCTCAGGAGAGGATATAAACAAAGCATGCAGCATCATGAACGGCTGCAGGGGTGAGAGGTGAGCAGAGAGCGAGGAAGAAAGAAGCGTCTGCAATGTTTACTCAAATAATTACATTACAACCAGTGGATTCTCTATACAAAAGACAATGCACTCTCTCCCCAGCCCGTTGCAAGCTCCTTCATGTTCCCTGTCATCAGATAAGAAGTGTAAACACCCAAGCGCGGCCAGATCAGCTCCTGTCAGTGTCCAGGTCGTGTCTAATGTAAAATGTCAGGAAACTAAAGGGGACTGAGCAATGCTGTAGCTCTCAGAGGCTTCACTTTTTGTAATCACATATATGTGAAAACGTGATTAAATACCCATTTTGGAGGATCCCACGTCAACATTACAACATGGCAAAACCCCTTTAACTGGGAAACCCTAGACACAGAATGGCCCATAGGACATCATATAACCCAGCAAGCCACTGTAAATTTTGAGGAGATTGACTGCCTGTTCAATGAGGTAGACAAAAGACAACCCCCCCCCCCCCAAAAAAAAAAAAAAATAAAAAAATAACACAAGGGACAATCACCTAGATTTGCAAAATCAGCTCCCAAACAGAACCTCTTGCCCCCCTGTCCGAAGATATGTGGCTTGAGGACTGGACTTCTCAACCATCTTAGAACACGTTATGATGGGCGTCATTCTTGTTTCGAGAAACCGGCAATGAAAAGAAGTACTCTTGGCTGAACATTCATGTGTTTAATAGGGAGACACTGCTGGTAATTTATCATCTATGGAGACAAAGGATTGACTATGCTGAAGTCCAACACGTCTGTCCCTCCTACCCACCTTGCAGGTGTCAAAGGCGAGTTAGAACACCACCAATATATATTAGATAGTCAACCAGTCCCACAGACTTTCCTCTAAAGTGTTTTTGGCAGGTCCCTGGAGGCCTATAAAAGGCCTGTGCCTGCAGGTGTTCAGGGGTGTGGCCTGCTACCTGAATGTGAAGCTGGAGAGAGGCTCTGGCCCCTCAAGGCTTGAGAGAAGCCTGTAGCCTACTGGGAGCGTACAGTGCTGCTGGCCATTAGGTCCAGACCACGTGTAGAGAGGGCTCTCTAAGCATTTGCCCCCACCGCATCGGTCACTTGTTGGTTTTTCAGATAGTTTGCAGTTTTACAAACCGCCTTAAAAACGACAAGCAACCCTCCCCCATAGACGTCTATGGAAAATCCATGCAGCAGCCCCCACTGCATGGATTTTCCAATGGACTTTTTTTTTTTAGACCGCCGGCGGTCCGTAAAACTTAGGCCACATTTGCACGGCACAAACGATTTGGTCCGTTTTATTGGCACGCAGGGGGGTGGCTTTTCTCTGCGGTTTGCGGATTGAAGCTGTCCCCCCTTGCACCCACATGTTCATGTTCTGCCCGAAAACCGGGCGGAAGATTGAATATGTTCTGCATTTCTCGGACCACCGGCGGTCTAGAAAACCGTCCAGCGGAAAATCCGTGCAGTGCAGATTGCTGCATGGCTTTTCCATAGAACTCTATGGGGAAGCGTTGCTTGTCGCTTGTAAAACCGCAAACTGTCTGAAAAACCGACAAGCCCTTATAATATATGCATTCCTCCGCCCGGTTTTCAGGCAGAACATGAACATGTGGGTACAAAGGGGGAAGGGCTTGAATCTGCAAACCGCGGGGAAAAGCCGTCCCCCTGCGTGATAAAAAAAAGACCAAATACTAGTTGGGATTTCCCAACCATTATGTGGTTTGTGCCGTGCGGCCTAAGTGAGTTAGTGGCGAGACGGTCGAGTATTTGTGTTATCTTATGTAACCTGTGCTGCAATAAAGCTGGCTGAGACCAGTTTAAAACTACTTCCCTGGAGTCGAAGTGACGTTTGTGCCATTCTGCTTACCAAGCGCCGATCCGGAGACCTAAAGAACCCGGGACGGCGTCCGAACCAAGTGAGTCGTCACAGCGCTTACAGTAGGCAATGAAAATGCTTGCGGAAAATCAGCGTTGTCTGAAGGATTTCACATTGTAATCAGTGGGAGGTTTTCAACAGTCGGTTTTCTATAGTTTTTAAGCTTTTTTTGGGCAGAGCCTGATCCGCCTCAAAACAGGATGTCAAACCCAGCTGTGTGAACTTACCCTTCAAACGGAGCCTCAGAGATGCACCAAGTTTTCTTATTCTATTCTAAATATCAATGAGGAATAGTAATAAGTATTAAAAGAGGTTGTCTCACTACAAGGATTGCTTTTTATAGTACAGATCTTGCAAAAACAAGTCACTTTGCAATGCATTTCCTCCAAACTTCCTGCTACTGCAGTATCCGGCACATCACAATTCCAAAGACTCCATTCGCCAGCTGTCTTCTTAAAAAATATACTCCTTTTTATTGATACAATGATTAAGATTTGATACAAATCGAAACGCGTCTGTGTATAGATCTGATCACTATTGTACATCGGATTGCTACTCCCTGTCATTCAATATTTTAACATGTATCAATAAAAGGAGTATATTTTTTAAGAAGACAGCTGGCAAATGGAGTCTTTGGAATTGTGATGTGCCGGATACTGCAGTAGCAGGAAGTTTGGAGGAAAAAGAAGTTGTATCACAAGCCTGGTTAGGAGTTACCGGGCGTCCGAGCACCGCACTGAAACCACAGAGCAACTAAAAGTAAGTGAGCTGTTTTTACTAAATAAGTAAACTTTGCAATATGTGTCCATTAACAGTGTCCTACCTATTCCTAGATCTCCCCTCTTGTATGGGCTGCATCAGCTCCTCAGGTTGCTATAGCTACAGACCTGTTCAATCTCTCCTGATAGGCTGCCAGCACTGGTTGCTATAGCTACAGACCTGGCTTCTACTGCAGCCTAGTAGAAGCCGATAAACAAGCCACTGGATTCTAGATGAAACCAAGATAACAGGACTGAGGTATGATGAATCAATGTAGTGAGACAACCCCTTTAAGGGCATGTCACCATGGCACAGGTTTTCAGGCGGTTTGCGGTTTTGCAGATCGCCTGAAAAACCGGCCGAAAATGAGCACAATGGTGCTCAATGGAAAACCCATGCAGCAGTCCCCACTGCACGGGTTTTCCGCCCGTGGGCGGCTCAAGACACGTTGCGCATGTTCATTCTTCCGTCCGGAAACCGAACGGGAACACCTCACTGGGAGGAGGGAGGGCTGTTCTCCGCACATTGCCCCGCGGATGTGGGAACAACCGCAAAACCAGAAAAAATAAACCAAACCGGGAAAAACCCACCCCGGTATTGTCCCTTGCAATGTTAATGGCCCTAATAAAAAAAAAAGGTTTCAAAATCCGAACCCGTTCCCCGCTTTTACCCAAATTCACACACGGGAAAAGGCGGGGTTTTCATGGCGCAGAGGCAGGGACATGTGGCTCATGAAGTGCTCCAGTGTTAGTCACTCTCCTCCAAAATATACAAAAAAAGCTAAACTTTTTTAATTTCGAAAAAAGGGGGAAAGCCCTTTCTTGCTAAAACCCAAATTTAAACCCCTTTTAAAGCCAAAAAAATAAAAATTTGGCGCCCAAACCCCCAGCAAACGAGCGGGAAATAAAACCCGGGCCCCCTAAACCAACGCAGGTTCACTTTCCCACTAATTTTTTGCCCCGGGATTAGTTTTCCAAAAAGTTTTACGTTTTTTTTTTTTTCCCCGTGCTTGGCAATTCCTATTGTGAATTTGAAGGATTCTATTGCAGAAAAGCCATTTTTGCCTGTTCCTCCTGATCTCCATATTCCCGGGGATTATTACAAGTTAGAAAATTTTCACGCTAAGATAAACTCCCATAAAGTGAAAAGGGACAACATGAAAATTTTGCATCCCCAAAGCCAAAAATCAACGTGAACCTGTCACACCACTGACAGCAGGATGTGATAGAGGAGAGGAGCTGAGCTCTGTGATATATAGGGTTATTTGTAGAGGGGAGGAGCTTTAGCTCTGTGAAAATAAAAGAGTTAAAAGATAGAGGAAGAGAAGCTGAGCTCTGTGATAAATATGGGGTTATATGATAGAAGGGGAAACTTAGCTATGTGATATATAGGGTTTTTGATAGAGGACTGGGGCTCTTGATATATGGGTTTATATGAAAAGAGGAAAGAGGAGTGGCTATGTGGGTAAAAAGGGTTATTATATAGAGGGAGAGAAGCTTGACTCTGGATATATAGGGTTTTATGAAAGAGGGGGAAAAGAAGGGTGGGGCTCTGTGATAAAATTTTGGGGGTTTTATGAAAAAGGAGAGGAAACTGAGCTCTGTGATTATAGGGTTTTTATGATAGAGGAAAAGGGAAACTGAGCTCTGGATAAAATAGGGTTAAGATAGAGGAAAAAGCTTTATATCTGTGATATAAAAGGGTTAAAATGATAGAGAAGAGAAGCCCGAGTCCTGTATTATTGGGTTTTTTTTGATAGAGGGGGAGGGGCTGAGCTCTTTTGATTATAAAGGGGTTTTAATTTATAGAGGGGAGAGAAGCTGTCTTGTTTATTATAAAGGGTTTTATGATAAGGGAGAAGCTTAGCTCTTGAAAAAAAAGGTTATATTTATAGAGGAGAGGAGCTGAAATTTAAAATTTTAAGGGGTTATTGATAGAGGGAAGGGCTGAGGGTCGTTGAAATATAGGGTTTATATGAAAAGAGGAGAGAAGGCCCTTGCTCTGTGATATTAGGGAAAAAATAATAGAGGGGAGAAGTGGGGCTTTTTTTGATAATTTTGGGGGTTTTTATAAAAGAGGGGGAGGAGCTGAAACTCTGTGATTATAGGGTTATATGAAAAAGAGGAGCTGAGCTCTGTATTTTATAGGGTTTTATGATGAAGGGCTGAGCTTTTGTTATTATAGGGTTTTATGAAAAGAGGGAGAAATAGCGAGCTCTGGATTTTAGGGTTATTGAAAAGAGGGAAAGAGTGAAACTCTTTGATATATAGGGTTTATGAAAGAGGGGAGAAGCTGAGCCTGGTTATAAAATAGGGTTATATGGGGAGAAAGGGGGAGGGGCTGAGCCCCGTGATATATAAAGGGGTTTTATATAGAAGGGGAAAATGGAGCTTGTGATTATAGGTTATTTTGGAAAAGAGGGGAGAAGCTAGCCGTGATAAAGTTTGGTTTAAAATGAAAGAGAGGAAAACTGAGCTCTGTAAAAAATAGCGTTATATGTTTGAGGGGAGGGAGCTGAGCTCTGTGATAAATAAAGGTTTTATGATAGAGGATAGGACTGAGCTCCTTTTGATATTATTTAGGGTTTTAGATTGAGGGGAAAAGAAACGGGGAAACTCTGTATAAAAATAAAAGGGGGGGGGTTTTATATTTAAAAGGAAAAAGAAAGCTGAGCTCTGGATATAAAAGGGGTTTTATGAAAAAGGAAACTGAGCTCTGTGATATAAAAGGGGTTTTATGATAGAAAAGAGGACTGAGCTTGTGATATATAGGGGTTTTAAAGATAGAGGGAGAGAAACTTGAGCTCTGTGGGAAAATTTTGGGTTATATGATTTGAGGAAAGCCCGAGTCTGTGATATAAGGGTTATTTTGAAGAAAAAGGAGGACTGAAACCTTTTGTTTATAGGGTTTATATGATAAGGAGAGAAGCTGAGGGTCGTGATATATAGGGTTATATGATAGAGGGGGAAAAGCTGAGGCGCTGTGATAATTTTAGGGTTATATGATAAGGGAGAGAAGCTGAGCTCTGTGATTTTATAAAGGGTTTTTATGATGAGGAGGGGAAACTGAGCTCTGTGATTTATAGGGGTTTTTATGAAAAGAGGAGAAAAGGGGCGAGCTAATATATAGGGTTAAAAAGAAAAGAGGGAAAAGGAGTGAGCTCTGTGATTTTATAGGGTTATTTTGATAGAGGGGAAAAAGGGTGAGCTCGTGATATATAGGGATATAATAGAGGGGAGAAGCTGAGCTCTGGATATATAAGGGGTTTTATAATAAAAGGGGAAAAGGGGCTGAGCTCTGTGAAAAATATAGGGTTAATGATTAAGGGGCTGAGCTCTGTGATAAAATAGGGTTATATGAAAAAAGGAGCTGAGCTCTTGAAAAAATTTTTGGGTTATATTATAGAGGAGAGAGCTGAGGCCTCGGGGATTTTATAGGGTTATTTGATAGAGGAAACCGAAGGGTCTGTGATTTTATAGGGGTTTTAAAATTAAAAGGGAAGAGGGCTGAGCAAAAGGAATATAGGGTTATATGATAGAGGGGGGAAGCTGAGCTCTGTGATTAAAAAAGGTTTTATGATAGGAAGAGAAGCTGACTCTGGTATATAGGGGTTAAAATGAAAGAGGGAGGAGCGAGCCTGTTATATAAAGGGTTTTTAAAGATAAGGGGAGAAGGTGAGCTCTGTTTTATAGGGTTATATGATTAAAGGGGGAGAGAACTAGGCTCGTGGGTAATAGGGTTTATTAAAGATAAGGAAGAGAAGCTGAGCTCGTTTATATAAAAGGGGGGTTTTATATAAAAAGGGGGGAGGACTGAGCTCTGTGAATATAGGGGGTTTTATGATAGAGGAGAGAAGCTTTGGGTCTGTGAAATATAGGGTTATATGTAGAGGAGAGAAGCTGAGGGTCTGTGATATATAGGGGGAAATGATAGAGGAAAAAGGAGCTGACAAAAATATAGGGGTTTTTATGATAGAAAGGGAGAGGACTTGAGCCCCTGGGATAAAATTTGGGTTATTGATAAAAGGGGAAAGGGAAACTGGCTCTGGGGATTTATAGGGGTAAAAATAGAGGGGGAGAAACTTTTGGCTCGTGAAAAATATAGGGGTTAATTTTAAAAGAGGGGGAGGAGCTGAGCTCTGTGATATAAGGGGTTTTTTGATAGGGGGACTGACTCTGTGATATTAGGGGTTTTTTGATAAGGAGCGAGCTCTGTGATATATAGGGTTTTTATGTAAAGGGGGAAATAGCTGAGCTCTGTGATATATTTGGGGTTTTATGATAGAGGGGCTGAGCTCTGTGATATTATGGGTTTTTATGATAGAGGAAGAGGGGCTGAGCTATTTTTGATATATAGGGTTATTGTAGAGGGAGGGGAAGCTGAACTCTGTGATAATGGGTTATAATAGAGGAAGAGAAGCTGAAACTCTGTGAAAAAATAGGGGGTTTTAATTTATAGAGGAGGGGACTGAGCTCTGTGGGGTTTTTTATAGGGGTTTTATGATAGAGGAGAGAGCTGAGCTCTGTGATATATAGGGTTATATGATTTGAGGAGAGAAGCTGAGCCTGTGTTTTATAGGGTTATATGATAAGGGAAGAGAAAACTGACTTGTGATTTTAGGGTTATATGTTTGAGGAGAGGAGCGAGCTCTGTTGATATAAGGGTTTTTGATAGAGGAGAGAAACGAGCTCTGTGATATATAGGGTTATATGATAGAGGAGAGAAGCTTAGCGCTGTGTAAAATTAGGGTTTTTATGATAGAGGAGAGGAGCTTTAAACTAAATTTTATAGGGGTTTTTTGATTTGAGGGGGAAGGAGCTGGCTTGTGGGTATATAGGGTTTTAAGATAGGGAGAGAAGCTGAGCCCCTTGGTATTATAGGGGTAAAAATAGAGGAGAGAAAACTGAGCTCTGTTAAAATATAGGGGTTTTATAATTTGAGGGGGGAGGGGCTGAGCCTTTTGAAAATATAGGGGGGTTTTATGATTTGAGGGAAAACTGAGCCCCGTGGGTATATAGGGTTTTTATGTTTGAAAGGAAACTTACTCTTGTGATATATAGGGTTATATGATAAAGGAAGTAGCCTTTAGCTCTTGATTATAGGGTTTTTTAAAGAAAAAAGGGGAAGGAGCTGAGCTCTGTTATTTATAGGGTTTAAAAATTAAAGGGGGGAGAAAAGGCTGAGCTCCTGTGATATAAAGGGGTTTTATGTTAGAAGAGAAGCTGGGGCTCTGTGATATATAAAGGGTTAAATGATTGAGGGAGAGATGACTCTGTGATTATAGGATTATTTTGAAAAGAGGAGAGAATTTAGCTCCCGGATATGTTTGGGGTTTTATGGGTAGAGGGGAAGCTGAGCCCCTTTTGAAAATATAAACGTTATAGATAAAAGGGGGGGAGTGAGCTCTGGGGATAAAATATGGTTATATGGGTTTGAGGATAGGAACTGAGCCCTGGAAAAATAAAATAGTGTTTTAAAAAGTTTTTAGGGGAGAAGCTGAGCTCTGTTTATATATAGGGTTATATTTTTAAGGAGAGAAGCTGGGGCCCCTGTGATAAAATAGGGTTTTTATATAGAGGAGCTGATCTGGTATATATGGGTTATATGAAGAGGAAGAGGAGCTGAGCTAAAGGGGATATTTTAAGGGGTTTTATTTTTTTGAGGGAGAGAAGCTGGCCCCGGGTTTTTTAAAGGGGTTTTATGATAAGGGGAAAAGGGGAAACTGACTCTTTTTGATTTATAGGGGTTATTGATAGAGGAGAGGAAATGAGCTCTGTTATATAAAAGGGGTTTTATTTTTAGAGGGGAGAAGCTGAGCTCTGTGATATATTTGGGGTTTTTGATAAGAGGAGAGAAAAGCGAGCGCTGTGTTTTATAGGGTTATTTTGATAAAAAGGAAAAGAAAGCCCGAGGGGTCTGGGGATATATTGGGTTAAAATGATAGAGGGGGAGAAGCTTTAGCTCTGTTTTTTAAAAAGGGTTATTTTGATAGGGAGAGGGGGGCTTTAGCTAATATATAGGGGTTTTATTTATAGAGGGGAGGAGGGAAGAGCTCTGTGATAAATTTGGGTTATATGATAGAGGAGAAAAAGTGAAACTTTTGTGATATAAAAGGGGTATAATAGAGGAGAGGGAAACGAGCCTGTGATATTTGGGTTTATAAAAAGAGGGAGAAGGGGGCTGGGGCTCTGTGATATATAGGGTTAATGATAAAAGGAGCTGAGCTCTGTGATAAAATAGGGTTTAATATTGATAAAAAGGAACTGGGGCTCTGTGATATATTTGGGTTTAAAGGGTAGAGGAAGGGAGCTGAGCTCTTTTGATAAATAGGGGGTTTTATGAAGAGGAGAAAAAAGACTCTTTTGAAAAATATAAAGGGGTTTTATGATAGGGGGAAGAGGAGCTGAGCTATTTTTATATATAGGGGTTTTTTGGTAGAGGGAGAGAAGCTGGACCCCTGTGATTATAGGGTTAATATGATAAAAGGAAGAGAAGCTGAGCTCTTTTGATATTAGGGGGGGGGTTTTATGAAAGGGGGAGGAGCTGACTCTTTTGATATTTTGGGGTTTTTTGATAGAAGGGAGAGAAGCTGAGCTCGGGGTTTTATAGGGGTTATATGATAGAGGAGAAGCTGGCTCTGTGATTATTTGGGGTTTTATGATAGAGGAAGAAAGCGGCTCTGTGATTTTTTATAAGGGGGTTTTTAAAGGAAAAAAGGGAAAGGAATTTAAACCCCGTGATATATAGGGGTTTTATAAATAAGGAGAGAAGCTGGGGTCTTGATATTAAGGGGTTTTAATTTATAGAGGAGAGAAGCTGAAAATCTGTGATTTTAAAAAAGGGGTTTTATGATAAAAGGGGAGGAAACTTTTTCCCCTTTTTCAAATTTTTTTGGGTTAATGGAAGGGAGGGGCTCTGTGATATATAGGGTTAAAATGATAAGGGGGGAAGCTGAGCTCTGTGAAAATAAGAGGGATATAAAAAGAGGAGAGAAGCTGAGCCTGTGGGTATATAGGGTTTTTATAATTGAGGGGGGGAGCCCGAGCCCCTGTGAAAATATAGGGGTTTTATGAAAGAGGGCTGAAGCTTTGGGGGATATAGGGGTTTTAGAAGGGGGACTGAGCTCTGTGATATATAGGGTTTTTATGGGTAAAAGGAGAGTAGCTGAGCCTCTGGATATATTGGGGTTTTATGATAAAAGGGAGAGGGGGCTTGTGCTCTGTGATATATAGGGTTATATGAAAAGAAGAGAAGGGGACTCTGTGATATATAGGGTTTATATGATAGAGGAGGAAGGGTGAGCTCGTGATATTAAGGTTATTTGAAAGGGAAAAAGAGCTCTGTGAAAATTTTAGGTTTTTAGAAAGAGGGGAAAAAGCTGGCTCTGTGAATTTTTAAAGGGTTATATGATAGAGAGAAGCTGAGCTCCCGGGGATAAAAAGCGTTATATATAGAAAGGGGAGGAGCTGGGGCTTTTGTGATATATATTGGGTTTTAATTAAAAAGGTAGGAGCTGAGCCTCTGTGATAAAATATTTAGGGTTTTATGATTGAGGGGAGAAGGGGCTGAGGCCTGGGATATATAGGGTTTTTATGGGTAGAGGGGGAGAAGCTGAGCTCCCGTATATTTAAGGGGTTTTAAAAATTGAGGAGCTGAGCTTTTGGGGTTATATAGGGTTATATGATAAGAGGAAGAAAGGGGCTGAGCTATTTTGAATTTTATAGGGGGATTTGATAGAGGGGGGAAGAAAACTGAGCTCTGTGATATATAGGGTTATTTTGATTTAAGGGAAAAAAAGCTGAGCTCTGTGAAAAATAAAAAGGGTTATAAAGATAGAGGGGAGGGCTGACTCTGTTTATATAGGGTTTTTAATGAAAAGGGGAGAAGCAGAGCTCTGTGAAAAATAGGGTTTTTTATGATAGAGGAAGAAGTGAGCGCTGTTTATATAAAAGGGTTTTATGATAAAGGAAGAACTGAGCTCTGGAATAAGGGGTTTATAAAAGGGGGAAAAAGCTGAGCCTGTGATATTAGGGTTTTATTATAAGGAGAGGAGGGTGAGCTAATATATAAAGGGGTTTTGTAGAGGGAGAGGAGCTGAGCTCTTTTATATATAGGGGTTTTTATGATAGAGGAAAGAAAAACCCGAGCTCTGTGATATATAAAGGGATATTAATTTGAGGAGAGAAGCTTGAGGGTCTGTGATTTAAAGGGGTTTTTAATTGGGGAAAGGGAGTACTCTGTGTTTTATAGGGTTATATGATAAAAGGGAGCTTTTTCTCTGGATATATAGGGTTATATGAAAAGAGGGCTTAGCCTGTAAAAATTTTTAGGGTTTTTATGATAGAGGAGAGTACGAAACTCTGTGATATAAAGGGGTTTTATGAAAGGAGAGTGCTGAGCCTGGGGATATATAGGGGGAAAATGATAGAGGAGAGTAGTGAGCTCTGTGAATATAGGGTTATATGATAGAGGAAGGAAATTTTAGCTCTGTGATATATAGGGTTATATTGAAAAAAAGGAAGGAGCTGAACTCCCGTGATATATAGGGTTTTTTAGTAGAGGAGAGGAGCTGAACTCTGTGATATATAAAGGGGTTTTTATGGGAAAAAGGAAAAAGGAGGTTGCTCTGTGATATATAGGGTTTTTAAAGATAAAGGGGAGAGAAGTGAGCTCTGTGATATATAGGGTTAAAGTGATTGGGGGAGAAAAAGCTTAGCTTGTGATATTTAGGGGTTAAATGAAAGGAGAGGAGCTGAGCTCTGTGATAAAATAGGGTTATATGATAGAGGAGAGAAGCCCGAGCTCTGTGAATTAGGGTTTATATGTTTGAAAAATGGGTTTCTGAAGTAAAAAATTAGAATATATTTAAAAACAGAAGGAGGAGACACTGCTTACTTTGCTCTCATCCAGTGACCGACCTTTTGCCTTGTACACACACTGACACAGTGAGAGCTGTCAATCATTCTATGTGAGTGGGGTAAGTAGGACTCACAGGTCTCTAAAAGGGGTTGTCTCACCACGCTGTGGGTGGTTCTATAGCAGTGATTAGCATATACAGCTTTTCTAACTGGACTGAAATGAGAGCGGGAGATCTGATCTATGAGCTCTAAAGTAAATAGAGATCACGCACATGTTTTTCAAGCTGCCGGAAAATCCGGTTGGGGCCCACCTTGGGGACATCTTTTCCCTGCCCATCGATAAGGGCAAAGACAAAAGAGAAAGGGAAGCAGGGTTTGGTTTAAATTAGAGAAAACCCCGGGGGCACTAGAGCAATAAAATAATTTTTATCGCAACAAACCAAAAAAAAACAAAGGGAATATATTTGGAAAGCTTAAACCTTTTAGCGAGACCCAACGTATTTTTTTTTTTTTATTCCAAAATTAAAATAAACCCCCTTTGTTAAGTACTTACTTCCCGCTCTCAAAATGGGGGGGGGGGGGGGGGGGGGAGCTGAAAACCACTGCACAGGTTTTAAAAAAATAAAAAAAACAACCAAAAAAAACCAAAAACCCTTTTACAATTGATGGCCCTTTCTGGGGCTTTGGGCAGTTTTAGGTCTGTGTTGCAAACACGTCATGCACAAATCGCATATCTGCTCCATTTCTAGTCATGACCACAAACAGAAGACTCTTCAAGTGCACAAACTGACTTGTGTAAACCTGGATGGAAGTCATACGTTTCATCTCTTTTCTCCCAATATTGGGGGAAGTCAGGTGCTCCTATACAACCTGCAGCAGGTTAAAGGGGTGTACCCACCATGCACTTTGATGGCATATCCTACAGATATACTTTTAAAGGGGAAACCCGTCAATAGGTTCCCCCCCTTTCTGAGGGGGAGCCCAAATAGTGTCCCCCCCTGCGGTTTTTTAGCACGGGGCCCCTTTTTTTTGGGAAGATTTAGCAGTTTTTTTGAGTATTTAACCCCCCCAATCATATTCATGGGTAGGTGTTTTCTCCACCCACCAAAGGCCCAGCTCCGCCCACTGACCGTTTTTTCAACATGTTTCTACCTATTCCAAAAAATTTTAAAAGGTTTGTCAGTTAGGGGTTTTTTGGGGGGTTAAACCTCAGATGGGCGGGTTTTTAAAAAAAACTGACTCTTTAAATGACTCTTTTCGCTAAAAAACGAAATTTGAGCTTTAAATACTCAAAAACCCTACAGCATCTTACAAAAAGGGGTACGGGGCGGGAAGCACGGTCGACACTACCTGTGCCCCCTCAGCAAGGGGGCATAATCTATTGACGGGTTTCTTTTTAAAAAGTGTGAGGGGGTGCAGGCCACTGCCCCTTAAACTCCCTCAAAAGGCCCCAAATCTCACCAAGATACTGCTCCCGTTTGCGCACGTCTCCTTTCTATTCTATGGGAGTTCCGAGTAGAGCTGAACATACAGCAATGTCAGCCAATGGCACGTGACCCCTACGACCACTCAGCGGCTGCTGTAGTGATGTCCCATTCAGATAAAACCCAGAAGAAAACAGGAGACCGAAGGAGTGAGGACGTGCCCCGTCTGGTTTCCCAAATGAGAGGGCTTTATCAATTTTTTCTAATAAATAAACAATTTTAAACTACACAAGCCCTTATGATGTTCACACGGGGACGCCCCGCAATTACGCCGGGTGTTCAGGAGTCGTGCCCGGCGGCCCCATAGACTGTCGTTACTCGCGGCGCGTATCCGCCACAAGTAGTTGACATGTCACTCACTCTCCCCGCCGCCATTTTGTCGAGCGGAGAGAGGAGGCGTAATCCATAGTTCTCTATGAGAACTGTGGATTACCGTAATTTCGGCGTGCATCTCGCTTGTATTAGAGCACAAATACGATGCGAAATTAAATTACATCGTGTGATTATACCCAAAGGCTATGTTTACACGGCAGTAATTGCGGGACGTATTGTATTGCCATGTGTACGGGGGCCGCACCCCCGCCCCATAGACATTTATTATTCTCGGCGCGTATACGCCGTAAATAATTGAAATGTCACTTCTCTCCCCACTCGTCGTATTGAGTGAGCGGGGAGAGGAGACGTAATCCATAGTTCTCTATGAGAACTGTGGATTACCTTAAAGGGAATGTGTCATCAAAAAATGACTTATTGTTTAACTCACATTTTTATGTTAAATGCATTTTTTAGGAATTTTTAGTTATATTTTTTTTAATTTTTAATACCACTTTCAGTATTTTTTTAATAATTCTTAAGTCCTGCAGTTCTCACTTTGGCCACTAGGCCTAATAATCGTCTGACACTTCCTGTTCTGTTTAGAGAGCTTTTCAGTAGTCTGTTCATCATCAGTAAAAGCAGGGACAGACTGAAAGGAGACACCAATGTGTACAGATAACCAGAACCCCACCATCCACAAGGAGATGTCACAGCTCCCCCTCTCCTCCCCTTCACAGTGAAAACTATCCTATAGAAGTGAATGGGACAGAATCTGTCTTAAGAATCCTATGTGCATGAAGCTGCTGTAAAGTACCTCTCTCAATGCGGGTAAAGAGCTTGCAAGCAAGAATGCTTCCCCACAATCATATATAGACGGCCGAATAGAGAAATCTACAATCAGGAAATAAAACCGACTGAGGGGAAAAGCAAATGGATCAGGGGCTTGATTTAATAAGTGAAAAAAAAAAAATTGGTGACAGATTCCCTTTAATGACTGGGACGTATCTCACCCCGTATTTAGCGCAGTACGGCACGACATACGGGGCCAGATACGTCCTATTTTAAGCCGTGTGAACATAGCCTTACAGTGTAGAGAACCTTTGCCAGATGTTTGTTTACTTGCATCATTTTAGCAACAAATACACAGAACCTTTAAACCTTGTATTAACTCCTTAACGACCGCCCACTGTCTTTTGACGGCGGGCATTTCAGGCCGTTCGTCTGCAGCGATGTCTTTAGATCACTACACAGCCCTGATCCCAGAGCATGTCCTGCAAGCACTGGGGAGCGGAGGAAACCTCCGCATCCCAGTGCTTTAACCCTTTGATTGTGTATACATTACACACACAAAAAACCCTACACATATTAGGTATCCACACGACCGTAATAACCTGTGGAATTAATCTAACAACTTATTAAGTTTGAAATTTTAAATGGTGGGAAAAAAAAAAAAAAAAAAAAAATTCTGAAATTATTTATAAAACGAATTTAAACAAATTCCCCCATAAAGTACAACTTTTTCAAAAAAAAACAGGCCTCCTCCCAAATGCATCAATTTAGAAAATTAAAAAAATTACAACTGTTAAACCCAAGGAGGGGAAAAAAAATAAACAAAAGGTTCTGGTTTTCCCGGGGTTTTTGGCCTTTTAAGGGGGTTTAAAAAACTGTTCCCCCCCATAACTTTTTGGTACATTTTTTAGGGTATTCCAAAAAAAAGTCTGATCGCTGCAGGTCCCTCCCCCCCGGGAAACCCCAACTATCCGGAACATTCCCCCCCAAAAATTTTTGAACCCTTATCAAAAGCCCCCTCACCCTTTTGCATTTACCCCTCCATTTTGTTTTTGTGGGGCTTTCCAGGGAAACAGATGAGGGGGGGTGCTTGGCTGTACTCGAAACTCCAACTCAACAGAATAGAGAGTTGTGCACAAGGGCATCTGGCTCTCTAGGGGCCCCTTTTCCCAAAACACTGCATAACTTAAAACATTTTCCATTTATACCCCCCCCCAGATTAAAAAACTTTTTACTGGGCTGTTTTATACACGTTTGTTTACGTGGCAAAAAACGGACCCCAAAACACATTTAACCCAAAATGTGAATTTCCCCGAATTTTTATTGTAAAATAATAACGTCGCAGAAAGATACATTTTAAAAGTACGTTTTTGCATTGCGTTATGCAGATGCGTTCAAAGAACTGACGTGTCAAATTCTTGATCCGTTTAAACAGGCACTTCAAACGCGGCCTCCAGCTTTTTGGGAAAAACTAAACCCCCACCAGCCCACTGTTATATTTTAAAAATCATGATGGGAGTTGTAGTTTCCCAACACGGGAGGGCCGCAGTTTGGGATCCCTGGTTAAGGCATTGAAACCCCATAAATCAAGAGGGATTTGAGTGCAGAAAAAAAGGATCCAAATATGTAACACACTACTGGTACATCTTTGGATGCATATGACGCAATACATTTTAGGTATACCAAGACTCCATCTGCACAGATCATAAGGCTATGCTCACATGATGTACTGCGGCGCGTACAGTACGTGCGTTACGGGAGCTGGCGCGAATAGGGACGTCCTCCCACAGCGAGTGGGGGGGGGGGGGGGGGGCGCCAGCTCCATTGACATTCGTTACTCGCGGCGTGTATTCGCCGCAAGTAATTGACACGTCGCTTATGCCCTGCGTACAACACGCCCAAAACTTTTGCAAAAAAGTATGAAAAATGGAAGGTTGTAAACGGGTGGTTTGGAGCGATGAGGTCAAGAGACCGAGCTCTGATGGGGGGCAATTGGGTTTGGAAGAAACAATGGAAAAGGGGCGAACGAAGTAAGAAATTAAGAACTTTAGGTTTGGTGGGGGGAACCCTGAGGAATGGGTTGTTTCCACCAAAGGGGTTTGGGATATTTGACCGGGACGATTTTGATCTCAATGTGAGCATACGCATTCCTAAAAGAGGATTACTTCATACACTCAGCTAGGGTAAAAAAAAGGATGACAGTGTTCCAGCAGGACAATGACTCAAAGCATACATCAAGGTTGGAGAAGGAACGGTTCAATAACAATGAAGTAGAGTTGCTGTATTGGCCTCCACAGTCATCAGACCTCAATCCAATCCAACACTTGTGGGTAAAGTTGTATTCGTACCAAAGTCCAGTCTGCACCAACATTGGGAATGTGGAGAAGAGACCTGGGATCAGATTTTGGTCAAGATATGCTTGAATCTGTTCCAGAGCCCAGAAGGATTCAGGCAGAGCTGAAAACCAAAGGTGGATTTACCAAATACTAACAAAATCATAAAAATTAACATTTGGATTTTAGGTGCAAAACAGTAACAATGCAGTTACATGACAAGAATCTGCAGAACTAAGCAGATGCCAAATACTTGCAAGTCAAATTTATGTATAAAATAGGTAAGAGGATGGTCTATAGTGGATGGTAAGACCAAAAGTCACACGTTCAAAACATTGTTACCCTTTTGCTTGTCAGTGTCTGTTCTACCTAAATAGCTTGATTATTGTATCATAAGGGGATAAACAGCCTGATGTGACCATTTTACTACAGTAAAGTTATCACTTTGCGCCACCCTTTGTTCGAGAGGTTTTGGACGCCATTTTGAAGCTCTCCACTGTTTCCTGTGGGCATTTTACTTGTCAAAAACGCCACAAGAATTGAAACGTCACTGAAAATAAGCGAGTAAAAAATGGTGCCATATGAATGAGGATGCGGTTTTACATAGGAATCAATGGAAATAGAGTGGAAGCTTTTTTTAATCGTTTTCCACGCTGTTTTGGGGGCGGAATCCACAACGAAAACAGCGTCCAAATCAGTCGTGTGAACGTACCCTTAATATAGATTTTGAGATTATATTCTAATTCGGAGCCTTTTCCAAAAGGGTCTCTATCTTTACGAGCACTGGCATGTGAATTACTGCTGAAAGTTTGTGCAATTTTTCGTTGCTATTTCTTAGTCTTGACAGCACTGCTGCTTTCTAAGGGTATGTTCACACGGCGTTTTTGGATCCAAAAACGCTGCGTCAATCAGATCCAAAACGTATCCAACATGCAGGTGCGTGTTTGGCTGCAGCAGGATCGCTCCCTGCAGTTTATAATAGGGCTCCTGCTGCGTCAAACGGATCAAGAATTGACATGACAATTGTTTGAACGGATCCAAAAGACGCAAATAAACACGCGTCTGCGATCACTCGTCTGAACGCCACTGCATGTTTTACATTGAAAGCATTGAAAGTCACACTGCACATTGCTAGACGGACCCAAACCTGCATCTAAGAACGTAGGTTCAGCTGGACTGAACACACTGTGTGAACATACCCTTGCGCAGTGTCCATAGAGCAGCCGCCTCTTTCTGCTGCAGTTTTTGTTTCCTCTATAATCTGTGCATATTTGGAAAGTTAGAGCAGCAGACATGATGGTGGGTAACAGACCCTCTGTACCATATATAACGTATACATATGAGGACCATTAGCCTAAGGCACAAAATGCTTTGATAGAACTATAAATGGTATATAGGAAATGTTTTGCTCGCCAACCTCCTACAGGTGCATTTTACCCCTCAAATGGGTTTTTCCACGATGTAATGTTGACGTAGGATTCTCCAAATCGGGTATTTAATCGCTTTTCTAAATATATGCGATGGCAAACTGTGTAGCCTCTGAGAGCTACAGCATTGCTCAGTCCTCCTTAGTTACCTGAAAGTTTACATTAGACACGACCAAGAGCTGATCTGGCCAGGCTTGCGTATTTGCACTTCTTATCTGATGACAGGGAACATGAATGAGCTTTAAAGGGGCTGTGGAGAAACTGCAGTATATGAGTCTGTCTGCTGTATAGAAAATCCACTGTTGTAATGTTATTATTTGAGTAAACTTTGGAGACGCTCCCTTCTTCCTCACTCTTTGCTTACCCCCTCCCTCTCAGCCCTGCAGCATTCATGACGCAGCATGATTTGTTTATATTCTCCCCTAAGCTGATAAGGAGGTAAGGAACTCACTTCTTGGTAAAACCCCTTTAACGACCATCCATCGTCATTTGACGTCGCTGCAGTGCTGGGAACGGGGCTGTACTACACAGCCTTTTTTCCAGCACATCTCCTGCAAGCACCGGGGAGCGGGGGGAACCTCAACTCCCTGTGTTTTAACCCTTTGATCGCCGCAGCTCGTCACCGCACCGCAATCAAAGGATTTCCCTGCTCTGTTGGGTGATCGGAACACCCGTTGACCCGACAGAGCCAGGGGAACGGCTGCACAGTCAGCCCAGGGGACTTAGAGTAGCCCCAGGGCTGTCTGTGTAAGAAGTCAGCATTCAGGGCAGAATGTGAGTTGCCCTGATCACTGCCTGTGTCAGACTGACACAGATTAGAATGTATTGGCATATAAGAATATGTAGAAGTGTAAAAAAAAGTAACATAGTTCTCCCTTCATGGGATGTAAAAAAAAAAAAAAAAAAAAAAGAAGTAAAAACATAAAAAAAGTGTAAAAAAAATAAAAATATTTAATGAAAAAATAATTGTGCATACATTACACACACAAAAACCCTACACATATAAGGCATCCACACGACCATAATAACCTGTAGAATTAATCTAACAAGTTATTAAGTGTAAAATGTGAACGATGTTAAAAAAAAAATAAAAATTGAAAAAAAAAAATCTGCAAATCTTTATAAGTGAATTTAAACTATTCCCCCCTACTTTTCAGGTGTTCGGCTTCAGGGGTTAAATGCCGTCTCCATAAATATATCACCTGAACAAGGCATTTGCCAAAGGATGGAGGAAACCTCCCAGAGGCATAAATAATGCAGGAAGGAGGGAGACGCCTCTGTAAATAGATCTATTATGCGAGCTCCCGGTGTCCGGCGATATTACCGCCTTCTGACAAGTGTGATGGGGAAATCCATATTTCCCTGTAGGCTGTGACATTATTTTTAGTGGATATTAATGGTGAGGCAGGAGGAAGGACATGTACGTGTGGCAGGGAGATCCCCAAATCTCACAATTTACAAGAGCAGTGAACCTGCTGAGAGGACGGCTGTGTGGGCTGCTGCTGGCAGCGGCTGATGACATGCCTGCCGTGGAGATGGCTTTCACAAATACCACCCGCACATCCCAGGGGAGAGGCGGCGGGGGCCAAACATGTCTTTCTGATGCAAATTTCTCCTCCTAAAGGGACTCATCAGGGAGATCCTGAAAAATGATTAATGGACGTGTACACAAGAGCAGGCTTTTGGTTCCAGACCCGTTTAACCTGCGCCCTGCCGGGAGGATCTCCGTCCATCAGGCTGCTACAAATATCCAATGCTATTTGGTTACAGGACGCAGCATTTCCCATCTCCGGGCTCTCGACTACCTGAACAGATAACCAGGATCGTAGTAATCGCTCCTACTAAACCGATAAGGAGCATCTTCGTTATAAAGAAAAGAACTCAACTTATTTGGTCATAAAGGAGTTGTCCGGGTTTTTTTATTTTTTTTTAGTTATTTAAAGGGGTTTTCTCCCTACAATGATTAGCTTTCAACATATCAGGCAGGGCTGTGGAGTCGGAGTCAGTGGCTATTTTGCAGGAGTCAGAGTCGTCATAAAATTGACCGACTCCCAAAATATATATAATAAGTTGGTCCAGTTAGTTCGATGCAAAGAGCAAGAGGAATTGGGTCGCGCCAGTGCTGCTGCTCCCATATCTTGTAATTGATGACGTGGAGCAGGCAAAGCGCTGCCCCAGGGGAAAAGATTCTGCTCCCAGGGCAAACAGAGTTTCAGGCAAAATTTTTCACCTGTTTTAAAGAAGTAGAAGAGTCCAACCATTCATCAAAACTGACTGTGGCTGAGGCAATTCCTTTATACCCTGACATTGTTAGAGATGTTGCCCTTGTGGTCACCTCTTTGCTCCCAAGTTAGTGTAGAGAGGCCGTTCTCTAGCCTGGAAATAATGAGATCAGATGTGAGGTCATGTGTGCAGGATCTCATTGGAGGCACTACTATTTCTCAGAATAAATTCAGAGACTCCAGAAATGTTCCTGCAGTGTTTTGCAAATTTAAAATGTTTTTTGTGTTCTAAAGTCATGTCCAATAAATATATTTTACACTGACAAGCAAAATGGTAACAATGGTTTGAACTTGTGACTTTCAGGCTCCATATCTCACCATCCACTACAGCTTTGTACATGAGGCTACTGTAATTTTATACACAGTCATTTTACCTATCTTATACATACATTTGACTTGCAAGTATTTGTTTAGTTTTGCAGATTCTTTCCAGTAACTGCATTGTTACTGTTTTGCTCCTAAAAATCAAAATGTTAATTTGTTTATTTTTAGTATTTGGTAAATCCACCTTTGGTTTTCAATACTGCCTGAATCCTTCTGGGCTCCGAGTCAGATTCAAGCATATCTTGATCAAAATCTGATCCCAGGTCTCTTCTACACGTTCCCAATATTGGTGCAGACTGGACTTGGATACAAATTCAGCTTTTTCTTCATCTCTACCCACAAGTGTTCAATAGCTTGATTATTTTATCATAAGGTGATAAAAAGCCTGATGTAGCCATTTTACTAAAGTGAAGTTATCACTTAAACATGCACTGTGTATGAGGGAGTCAGGAGTCGGAGGTTTGGGAAATTGAGGAGTCAGAGTCGGGGCTTTGGCTTGCCGACTCCACAGCCCTGATATCAGGGCAGGTAAATGAAGACATTTTCTATAGACATTAGTCTCCTGATACTACTCTGGCCAAAAGAGATTTGATCTGCACTGATTGCACACAAGTATCTCTAGGCTACTCTCCATATTTCACTTCCTGATGAGACAGAGAGCAGGGAGTGACGTCACCATGATCAGACAGAGCAGAGTATATCTCTAGCAAGATTAGCTTGTTTCCCTTTGATAATTGCTTATTTTCACTCCTTGGTACTTTGTTTATACTGATTAAATCTCCTGTACTTATGTCTCTGTAATGGCTCAGCTGGTTATAGAAGAGCTAAATATGTAAGTCACTGCTACAGAACCACCCACAGCCTGACCAGAAAGTATGAGTCTGAAGTTTCCAGTGACACTGTGAAACATCATGGTGAAAAAATACCTTTAAAGGGGTTTTGCCACGATGTAATGTTGACGTGGGATCCTCCAAAATGGGTATCTAATCACTTTTCTAAATATATGTCATTAAAAAAGTGAAGCCTGTGAGAGCTACAGCCTTAGTTAGATACCCTTGGATACCTGAGAGTTTACATTAGACATGACCAGGACACTGATCTGGCCGCTCTGGCGTTGTCTGCACTTCTTATCTCCTGATAGGGAACATGAATGAGCTTTTAAGGGACTGGGGAAAAAAAGTCTCTCTCCTGTATAGAGAATCCACTAGTTCTAATGTAATTATCAGAGTAAAGATTGCAGAAGCTCCCTGAGCAGCCCTTCTCTCCCCCCTCCCCTCTGCAGCTTTGAAGGGACTGTGGAAAAATTATGCTTTGTCTCCTGTATAGAGAATGCACTGGTTGTAATGTAATTATCTTAGTAAAAATTCAGACACCCTCTTGGCTCACTGCCTCCATGAAGGAATGAAAGAAAGCTGCCTGCCCGGAGCTAATCTCTCCTGAGCAGATAAGAGGCATAAAGCAAAACCCATTAACTTGTGCACAATAGTTCTCCTCTGTAATGTAGCAAAACAATGTTTGCTCAGCCACAGAGACTGAGCCTCAGGAACGTGCAGGGGAGGTGGAGTGATGACATCACAGAGGAGGTACTTGTTTTTTTAAACACAGAAACACAACGCCCCTCTTTTCAGGGCTGAAGGCTCAAATTCAGCCTGAAAGCTGAGGAAATCCCTTCTTGGCTCATCCCCTTTAAGCTCATAATGGCCTAAATGGTCTTTTTAGAAATAGATATCACGTTGTATGGTATTATTTCTCTGGCCTTAAAGGGGTTGTCTCACTACAAGGATTGCTGCTTTCTATGTTAAAGATCTTGTAAAAACAAGTCACTTTGCAATATGTGTCCATTAACAGTGTCCTACCTATCCTGAGATATCCCCTCTTGTATGGGCTGCAACAGCTCCTCAGGTCGCTATAGCTACAGACCTGTTCAATCTCTCATGATAGGCTGTCAGCACTGGTTGCTATAGCTACAGACCTGGCTTCTACTGCTGCCTAGTGGAATCCAGTAAACACACCCCTGAATTCAAAGTGAAAACAGGACTGAGGTAAGATGAATCAACATAGTGAGACAACCCCTTTAAGTGATTACTTTCACTTGTGAACCAGCTGGTGGACAGATAATCTATAGAAGCACTGTCCTGCTGACTGACAAGCACACTGTAGAGAATTATTTTCTGAGCATGCACAGTAGTCGAGAGGCCTTTGCTTCTGTAGTGTAGCCACCCACCGACAGTAGTAGGAAGGGATGATGTTCTGAATGGACCATCACCATTTAAGGCCATAGAAAGAATACGGTCAATAATGTGAAATAAGAATGTAAAATACATATAAATTCAATCAAGTCGTTAAAGACTTTTTAGCCCACAAGAAACTTAACAAAAAAAAAAAAATAAATTATCAGACAACCCATTTAAGGAGGAGACAAGACTAATTTGTATAAGAACATATATGGCCCCTGCAAAATAAATATGGTGAAAAGCAGTTTCATGCAAAACCCCTTCAAAAGACAAAAGGTCACTCCCTCCATCTGGAAAAAAGGTTTAACGGGGTTTCTTCATTTGAAGCATTCGTGCTCTTGAGCTAATTCTATGAGATTCAATTTCAAATCCAGGGATGAGACTGTCCTCTCAGCAAGCGCGTCTCCCCTCACTGAAGAGTTGTGACATCATCATTCTGTGTGTGCAGTGGAAATGGAAGGATGTCTGGAGAGGACAGCTATACGGCCTCCTGCAATGTTCTCTTGTCTGCAGAGCCTTCATCTCCAGGCTCCACAAGCTCCTTGCTGGGCTATTACCAGTTATACACTATATTTACTATGTTGCCATAGGCAAACTTAAACTCTATCAGTTCTCTATCTATAAAACACTAAAACGTAACTTTTATTATGCATAACACTAAACCTCTATACGCACTATTGAAACCTGATTTCTAACCTTTCAATTTATCCCTTTCTACTTAATGAAGGAATAACTCCTTTTCTATTATCAAGTCTGGTGGAGCACCACCTATTAGCAGGAAAGCCTTATATGTACAGTAATTTACTAACTCCAGTAAGGGATCCCAAGCATCCTACTTGGGCAGTCATCCCCAACATGTTTAGCTGGTGAAACATGTTGGGGAGGTCAGGCATGACGTTTTAAATTGTGATTTCTCACCTCTGTCTACAAGTGTTACCCGCTGCAGAGGGTATCAGAAGGAAACCTTATATGTTTATGTACATTGTATTAGGAAAGACTGCCCAAGTAAGAGGCTCCGGCTAACTTACGGGAGTTAGTAAATTACTGTATATATAAGGTTTTCCTGTTAATAGGTGGTGTTCCACCAGACTTGATAATAGAAAAGGAGCTATTCCTTCCTTCACAATTAGAAAGGGATAAATTGAGAGGTTAGAAATCAGGTTTTAAATAGTGCATATAGATGTGAATTGTTATACATAATAAAATTTACGTTTTAGTGTTTTATAGATAGAGAACTGATAGAGTTTAAGTTTGCCTATGGCAACATAGTGAATATAGTGATTAAAAGTCACTCTTTGTTCTATTGCGAGATTCCCATTTTTTTGGAGACTATATACCCAGTTATACACACAGCCTGAACTGATGAAACACGTGAGGAATGCTCTCTGCCCCTTTTGTTATCCAGCAGGAGACTGTATAACTGTGTTATATGGAGGGAGCACAGAATATAAGCCTGTGTTATAGGGGGGGGGGGGGAGCACAGGATATAAGACTGTGTTATATGAGGGGATCTATGAGTTAAACATTCAGTAATTGCCCAGATTGTTCACCTTAGAGATGGGAGATGATTATACAGCCAGCAGCCCTTTCAGATAGCTGGTTTCACTTTTGGTTTTCACAGCTCAGAGGAGTAAAGACAGTGTGTAAACAGCTAATCACAGTGCAGGGGGCGTGTCCCAACAGGCTGAATGAAATGTCAGCCAGCCAGTCACAGAAAAGAGGGCGTGTCCCGACTAGCAGATGCAAAAAAATAGCTATTGATGCACAGAAAGGCTCATATCTGCTATAATAAGTGACTTAGGTAAAGCAAATCAATTACAAAAGTGCTTATTTTTACTGTCCCCATAATCTGAGATATGATCTTTGTAGCAAGAAAACCCCTTTATTCTCCAGAGGCGACAAGCCTTCTTTACCACAAGAACTGTGCCTCTGTGTAATAGCTGCCTCAGCAGCTGGTCACAGCAGGAAAAAGTGGGGGCGGCAAGAAAGACTTGGATAACTACTGGCAGCAAAATATTAAAGGATAAATCCCAATATAACAAATGGGACTCACAATGTCTCTTACATTTCTGTCATGTTTTGTTATTATTGTTTTCTTTGTGGTAAAACCCCTTTAAGGTGTTTCTTGTTTCAAAAAACTTATTAAAAGACGGCGCGTACAACGTATCCAAACGTACCCAAAGGCTGCTGCGTTTGGATACACGCCATAGAAAAGCACCCTATAGTTTTAAATAGGGCGCCTGCTGCGTAAAACGGATCAAGACTCGACCTCAATTATTTGATCGAATCCGTTAAAAGCATCTGAAAGACGCATGTAAACACGTATCCTCTGAACGCCGAGACAGGTTTTACATTGAAATCAGGGCTGTGGAGTCGGCAAGCCGAAGCCCCGACTCCTCAATTTCCCAAACCTCCGACCCCTGACTCCCTCATACACGGCGCATGTTTAAGTAATAACTTTACTGTAGTAAAAATGGTAACATCAGGCTGTTTATCACCTTATGATACAATAATCAAGCTAATTAGGTAGAACAGTTACTTACAAGCAAAAGGGTAACAATGTTTTGATCTTTTGAACACTTGTGGGTTTGAGTTGAAGAAAAAGCTGTATTTGTATCCAAGTCCTGTCTGCACCAACATTGGGAATGTGTAGAAGAGACCTGGGATCAGATTTTGGTCAAATATGTCTTGAATCTGATTCAGAGCCAGAAGGATTCAGGCAGTATTGAAAACCAAAAGGTGGATTTCCCAAATACTAACAAAATAATACAAATTAACATTTCGATTTTTAGCAGCAAAACAGTAACAATGCAGTTACTGGAAAGAATCTGCAAAAACTAAGCAGTTGCTAAATACTTGCAAGTAAAAATTTTTGTATAAGATATGTAAGATGACTGTGTTTTAAAATTTACGTAGCCTCATGTACAAAGCTGTAGTGGATGGTGAGATATAGAGCCTGAAAAGTCAAAAGTTCAAAACTTTGGGTTACCCTTTTGCTTGTCAGTGTAAAATATATTCATTGGATATGACTTTAAAAACACAAAAAAATTTGTAAATATCCCAAACACTGCAGGAACATTTGGGGAGTCTGAATTTGTTCTGAGAAATAGTATTCCCTCCATCAGATCCTGCAAACATGACCTCACAATGTTTCCATTATTTCCAGGCTAGGGGAAGGGCCCCTTCTACACAAAACTTGGGTTGGGGGCAAAGCGGTGACCATAGGGGCAGCATCTCTAACAATGTCAGGGTTATAAAGGAATTGCCTCAGCCACAGTCAGTTTGATGAATGGTTTAAACTCTTTCTACTATTTGAAAGCAGGTGAAAAATTTGTTTAAAATCTATTTGCCTGGGAGCGGAATTCTTTTTCCCCTGGGGCAGCGCTTTGCCTGCTCCATGTCATCAGTTACACTCCTCATGTGATGAGGCTGAAAATATGGGAGCGTGCACTGGCCGGACCCAAGTCCTCTTGCTCTTTGCATCGAACTAACTGGACCAACTTATTATATATTCTGGGAGTCGGTCCATTTTATGACGACTCCGATTCCTGCAAAATAGACACCGACTCCGACACCCTGCTTGAAAGCCGTCTGTAAACTGTCAACCTTTCAGGGTATGTTCACACAGCTTATTTAGCTGTGTATTTCGGCACACAATTCGCTGCGTATTGCGCTTACTACACGCCGAAATGTGCACCGCAATTACGGTAATTCATACTTCTCATAGAGAGCTATGGATTATGCGGCGTCCCCTGCACGTACAATACGATTCTATTGTACGCGTGGAGGGAGAACTGACACGTCAATTGTTAGCGGCGAATACGTGCTGCTGACTCGCCTCCCCGTGCATTGGAATTACGCGCTGATTACCGCGTGGTTCCAAAACACCTGCCGCATTACAGCACGTACTATGTGCGCCGCAATAAGCCGTGTGAACATACCCTTACATTGATTTTTCACACCGCCTGCGATCCGAAAAACTTAGAACATGAACATGTGGGAGCAAAGGGGGATGGCTCGAATCTGCAAACCGCGGACAAAAGCCGACCCCCCCTGCATGCCGAAAAAAGACAACATATCGGTCATCATTTCCAGACCGGTATTTGGTTCCTGCTGTGTAAACGCAGCCTTATCAAAACTGGTGTAAAAGAAAAGCAGAACAGTTGCCCATAGCAACCAGACTAGTTTTTAGGAGATGTTCACACAGCGCTTGTTAGACATATGTTTGGGTACATTTTTTGGACAAAGCTCAGTGTGATTTACAATGTAAGACACGTATCATCGTTCAGGCCAATATGTTTTACATACGTCTCTTGGATGCGTTTAACGGATCCGATCAAAGAATTGGCGTAAACTCTTGATCCGTTTTACGCAGCAGGTGCTCTATTTAGACCTATAGGGTGCGTTTCTGCATCCACACACACAGCAGACTTTAGGTACGTTTTATGTTGCACTTTTCAATACTTTTTAGGAATGAAAAACCCCATGTGTACACACCCTTATACTGCAGATGTTCCTTTAAGATTGAAAGCAATCCGGTTGCCGTGGCAACTTCCCTGCCTTTTGCTTTGCACTAGTTTTGATATGTCCCATTGCTTCCATCCAAAGAGAGAATTTTCTATGTACATTTCCTCTCTCTAGATCGCAGGTGAACAGCAGCTTCTGGTCCAAGGGTCACATTGTCATATTGGGCCACAGAAAATCTTAGAGGGGTATTCCCTTCCTAAACTATTATGGCACTACAGTTGTAAATACCCCAAATGGCTGAGAGGACTTGGTTCCTCTTTAGGTGCTCCAGAGAGAGGATTTGATATATCTAATGTATACGCCTTTGCCCCCTATCTAACCTCTCAAACTCTCCTCTCCCTATCTCTGAGCACAACCTCCTCACCTTCTCCTCCATCACCACTCCACTTCCACCAAATTCTAGTTACACCAACTGCGGAACCTACAAACCTCAACCCTCACACTCTATCTGATTCTCTCTGCACCTCTTTTACCATCTCCTCATTAATGACCCAGACGCAGCCACCACTTTCTAAAACCCACCCATATCACCACCACCCTTGATGCTGTCGCTCCTCTCCTCATCCACCAAGACCCCGCTATCCGCAAAATGAACAGACAACCCTGGCACACAGACTCCACCAAACAGCTGAGGCAGAGCTTCCAGAGTGGCCGAACGCCGCGTGGAAGAAAACCCGCTCCCCATGCCACCTCATTCCTCGTATAAAGAATCACTACACACATTAAATCCGCACTCACCTCAGCCAAACAAAGACTGCTTCCACCACTCTCATATCTCCCTTGTCCCACAACCCAGACAACCTTTTTAAACACCTTCAAACCCTCTTTCCTGCGTTCCCACAGCACCCCTCCTCCCCATCTCTCCTCTCAAGCAGATGATTTTGGCAACTCACTTCCCATAATAAAATAAATCTCATCAGACAAAGCTTCACCCTGCAGCCCCCTCAGCCCACCTCTATTCCTGCAGTGTCCCCACAGCCCACCTCTATTCCTGCAGTGTCCCCACAGCCCACCTCTATTCCTGCAGTGTCCCCACAGCCCACCTCTATTCCTGCGGTGTCCCCACAGCCCACCTCTATTCCTGCAGTGTCCCCACAGCCCACCTCTATTCCTGCAGTGTCCCCACAGCCCACCTCTATTCCTGCAGTGTCCCCACAGCCCACCTCTATTCCTGCAGTGTCCCCACAGCCCACCTCTATTCCTGCAGTGTCCCCACAGCCCACCTCTATTCCTGCAGTGTCCCCACATCCACCTCTATTCCTGCAGTGTCCCCACAGCCCACCTCTATTCCTGCAGTGTCCCCACAGCCCACCTCTATTCCTGCAGTGTCCCCACAGCCCACCTCTATTCCTGCAGTGTCCCCACAGCCCACCTCTATTCCTGCAGTGTCCCCACAGCCCACCTCTATTCCTGCAGTGTCCCCACAGCCCACCTCTATTCCTGCAGTGTCCCCACAGCCCACCTCTGTACCTGCTCATGACTATTCCCCTCTAACTCGCTTCTCACCGGTCACTCCTGACAAGCTCTCCTCTTTACTGTCCAAATCCAACCTCACCACCTGTAGTCTTGACCCACTCCCATCCCACCTCATCCCTGATCTTAGTGCTGTTATCATCCCAGCCCTCACCCATCTCTTCAATCTATCATTAACCTCTGGCATCTTCCCTTCCTCTCTTAAACACAATACCATCACCCCAATCCTAAAGAAACCATATCTTGACCCCTCCTCTCTGTCCAACTATCGCCCCATCTCACTGCTTCCATTCGCCTCTAAACTCCTTGAGCAGCACGTCCATCTTCAACTGTCCTCCCACCTCTCCACCAACTCTCTCCTTGACCCGCTCCAATCAGGCTTCCGTCCCCACCACTCTACAGAAACCGCCTTAACCCAGGTCACCAACGACCTAGCAACTGCCAAAGCCTCACGCCACTGCTCTGTGCTCCTCCTCCTAGAGCAGGCATCCTCAAACTGCGGCCCTCCAGCTGTTGGGAAACTACAACTCCCATCATGCATTTATATAATCTATAACAGTGGCATGATGGGAGTTGTAGTTTCCCAACAGCTGGAGGGCCATAGTTTGAGGATGCCTGTCCTAGAGCAGTGTTTCTCAACTCCGGTCCTCAAGGCCCACCAACAGGTCATGTTTTCAGGCTTTCCTTAGCATTGCACAGCTGATATTATTATTGTCCATGCATTCTCCACAGGTCAATGCCTTCTGTGAGAGATCCTGAAAACATGACCTGTTGGTGGGGCTTGAGGACTGGAGTTCAGAAACACTGTCCTAGACCTGTCCTCTGCCTTTGACACTGTCGACCATTCCCTCCTGCTACACATCCTCTCCTCCCTCGGCATCACAGACTTGGCTCTTTCCTGGATCTCTTCGTACCTCACTGATCGGACTTTCAGTGTCTCTCATTCTCGCTCCACCTCCTCCCCCGGCCTCTCTATGTTGGTGTCCCTCAGGGGTCAGTCCTGGGTCCTTTACTCTTCTCTCTTTACACTCTTGGCCTCGGTCAGCTCATAGCCTCACATGGCTTTCATTAGCACCTGTATGCCGACGATACCCAACTCTACATCTCCGGCCCAGATGTCACTTCTCTACTCTCCCGGATCCCTGACTGTCTGTCCTCCATGTCCTCTTTCTTCTCCACCCGCCTCTTAAAACTAAACATGGAGAAAACCGAATTCATTATCTTCCCACCGTCCCCCTCCATCCCTCCACCTGATCTCTCTATCACAGTCAATGGCTTCACTCTCTCACTGGCTCAGCAAGTCCGCTGCCTTGGGATAACCTTTGACTCCAATCTTTCCTTCAAACCACACATCCAAACCCTCACCTCTGCCTGTCGCCTCCACCTGAAAAATATTTCCCGAATCCACTCATTTCTTAACTCTGAAAGCACAAAAATGCTCGACACACGCCCTCATCATCTCCCACCTCGACTACTGCAACATCCTCCTCTGTGGCCTCCCATCTAGCACCCTCGCTCCCCTCCAAACCCTCCTTAACTCTGCTGCCCGTCTGATTCACCTCTCTCCTCGCTACTCCTCTGCCTCTCCCCTCTGCCAATCCCTTCACTGGCTATCCACCGTCCAGCGAATCCAGTTAGTAACCTTGACCTACAAGGCTCTCCATAACCTCTCCCCTCCATACATCTCTGGTTATCCTAGATTTCCTCCCCTCTCGCAACCTCCGCTCCTCCCAGGACCTTCTCCTCTGCTCTCATTTTATCAGCTCCTCGCATAACCGTCTCCAAGACTTCACTCGTGCTTCCCCCACACTCTGGAACTCACTGCCCCAACACATCAGACTCTCCCCCTCTCTCACTTGCCTCAAACGTAACCTGAAAACCTACCTCTTCAGGATTGCCTATAACCAACATTAACCGGGTTGCACTGCTCCACCCAACAAACATGTCTGCCCCTCACCTTCTGTCTCTTCACCCCTCCCCTGTAGATTGTAAGCCCTCACGGCAGGGACCTCTCTCCCTCTGTACCAGTTGTTAGTCACTTATTGTCACTTTGTAATGTTTGACCAATGTTATTTATGTACCCGCCTTAAAAGTACAGCGCCCTGGAATCAAGGGCGCTCCAATAATGATAATAATAATAATAATAATAATAAAAAATGATTGTGTCATAAATAAACACTCCTTGCTGGTTTAGTTTGCTTACAATACACATACAGTCCTATAATGCCAGCCACACGGCGCCTGCCGCAATGGCCCCAGCCACACGGATGATTTGGAAGCAGATTTCAGCAAACTTTTTCACTTGCTCTCAAAGAGGTGGAAGAGTTTAAGCATTCATTAAAACTGACTGTTCCTGAGGAAATTCCGTTATACCCTGAGATAGTTAAAGAGGTTACTCCTGTGGTCATCGCTTTGCCCCCAACCCAAGTTAGTGTAGAGAGGCCGTTCTCTAGCCTGGAAATAATGAGCTCAGATGCGAGGTCATCTATGCAGGATCTGATGGAGGCAATACTATTGATAGATTCCACAAATGTTGTTCAGGACATTTTTGTTGAAAACTGTTTTTTTTCCCCCACTTACTGCAGCGTTTTGCATATTTACAATTTTTTTACGATTTTGGTGTTCTAAAGTCGTATCCAATAAATATATTTTACACCGACAAGCAAAAGGGTAACAATGTCTTGAACTTTTGAGTTTCAAGCTCCAGATCTCACCATCCACTACAGCTGTGAACGCGAGAGTACCTTCATTTTATAGACAATCATCTTGGCGATCTCATACATAACTTTGACCCACAACTATTTATTACATGCTTAGTTCTGCAGATCGTCTATGAAGGATCTGATGGATACTGTTTCTCAGCACAAATTCATAGAGTCCACAAATGTTATTCAGGACGTTTTTGTTGAAAACTGTTTTTTCCCCACTTACTGCAGCGTTTTGCGCATTTACAATTTTTTTTTAAAGATTTTTGTTCTGAAGCTGTATCCAATAAATATATTTCACTTACTTTATTTATTCAGGACATCCACAAGGCGAGGGTTTTCAGACAGTTTTTGGATTTGTCAACCTTCCACACAGGCTTCGATAGAAAATCGGCTCAGTAGTCCACACTGAACGGATTTTCACACCACCGTGGCTCAGAAAAACTTTGAACATGCACAATCTTCTGACCGGTTTTCAGGTGGAAGCTGTGCTAGTCAATGGTTTAGGAAGATGAGCCAATCTGCAAACTATGGACAGAATCGTCCCCCAAAACTACTGAAAAGACGATAAAATCCCGGCCGGATTCTTAAGACAGAACCCGACCGGCATCTCCCACTGGCCGTGTCCTTATTGACAGCGTTTTGCATATTTACAATTACATTTTTCTGTGTTCTAAAGTTGTATCCAATAAATATATTTCATGTTCTACCTTGATTCATAAGGTGATAAAAAGCCGGATGTTACCATTTTACTAATGTTATCACTTAGACGGGCGCCATGTATGAAGGAGTGGGAAGTCGAGGCGTGGGAGCTTTCGCTGATGCTGCCGCCTCCTTGTTTTTATTTTCCTCAGTCCCCGTTCACATAACTATTTTTTGTTTTGTTAAAAAAGAAAAAAAAAAAATCTTTTAACAACTGCACATTTCTCTGTTTTCCGGCCTCTCGCAGTTTTCTCTTGCATTTTCCCAGACTGGTCATGTGATCCAGTACATGATATGCCGCTACAAAAGTCACAACAAAGTCTTTGGGGGAAGAAACCGCTGCGACCTAAAAACACAGACCCCCATGAACACCGGGAAACAAGAGGCCCCAACCTGCAGGTACCTGACTGACCCCCACCCCAGATCTATAGCACAAGCAATAAAAGCTTAAAGGGAATCTGTCGTTAAGTTTTTGTTTTGTTTTTTTTACTTATTAAAACAGCCACTGATCCATATTCTCTCCTTCTTATCCGTTTTATTTTCCGATTGTAGATTTCTCAATTAAGTCATCTACATATGATTATGGGTTCAGCCATCTTGCCTGAACTGCTTTTCAAAGCATTAAGAGAGATGCTTTACAGCAGCTTCATGCACATAGGAGCCTTAAAAGGGTTGTCTCACTACATTGATACATCTTATCTCAGTGCTGTTTTCTTGGTTTCATTTTGAATTCAGGGGCGTGGTTACTGGCTTCCATTAGGCTGCAGTAGAAGCCAGGTCTGTAGCTATTGCAACCAGTGCTGGCAGCCTATTAGGAGAGACCAAACAAGTCTGTAGCTATAGCGACCTGAGGAGCTGATGCAGCCCATACAAGAGGGGATATCTCAGAATAGGTAGGACACTGTTAATGGACATATTTTGCAAAGTGACTTGTTTTTGCAAGATCTTTAACATAAAAAGCAGCGATCCTTGTAGTAAGACAACCCCTTTAAGACTCTCTCAGTCCCACTGACTTCTGTTAGGGCATGTCCCCACGGCACGGGTTTTCGGACGGTTTTTCAGCCGGTTTGCGGTTTTTCAGACCGCCTGAAAAAAACGGCCAAAAATGAGCACAATGGTGCTCTATGGAAAACCTGTGCAGCAGTCCCCACTGCACAGGATTTCCGTCAGGCGGTTTTGCCGCCCGCGGGCCGCTCAGAAGACAATGAGCAAGCACAATCTTCCGTCCGGTTTGCAGACAGAATATGAACACCTCAATGGGAGGGCTGTTCTCCACTCATCACGGAGAAAAGCCGCCCCCCCCCATGCGGTCGTGGGGACGGCCGCAAAACAGGACAAATCCCGGCCGGCAAATCGGCCGGTATTTTTCCCTTGCCGTGGGAACGCAGCCTAAGAGAGTTTTCTAGCCATGCTCTGTGACCTGGGAAGAAGTCCGTGTGCAGGGAGGAGGAGCTGTGAGTATCTCCTCTTGTGACTGGTGGATCCTGTGTTATCTATAGACATTGGTGTCAGCTTTCAGCTTTCAGTGTAATCCTGCTTGTGCTGATAATGAGCAGACACTGAAAATCTTTCTCTACAGGACAGGAAGTGTCAGACGATTATTAGGCCTAGTGGCCAAAGCGGAAACTGCAGTACTTAATAATTTTTTAAAAATATTTAAATATATATTAAAAAAACCCAACAAAAAAACAAGAATTCCTTTAAAAAAAAAAAAAAAAAAAAGTGTTTAACATAAAAACATGAGTTTTAACAAGTCGTCATATTTGATGACACATTCCCTTTATGGGTATGTTCACACTGCGAAGCGTTCAGTACATTGTGTGTCTCAGGAGCGCACGCTGATCAGCGAGTACTTCCACGGCGCCCCATAGACATGCATTACATGTCACTTACCTCCCCACACGTAAAATACGATCGCATCGTACGAGCGGGGATAGGAGGCGTAATCCATAGTTCTCTATGACAACTATGGATTACCATAATTTCAGTGTGCATCTTGCCCATATCAGAGTGCAAATAGGGGGCGATATGCGTGCCGAAATTACCCCGTGTGAACATACCCTAAAAAACACAGTCAGAACCATCGCTGCGAGGATTTCGTCGCTTTGTGTCACCGACCTAAAGAAGCTGAACTAATGGCAGCCGTTGCTATGGGAACCGCTCCAGGTTCTGACAAACCCTTGTCTGGGTCTTTGCCCAAATCCTGCATTCACTGTATGATGTCCCTTCACAGATGCCGCCTATTGCATTACACAAGCCGCTCAGCTCTGAGCACCCGCATGACTGAGCATGGGGGCTGCGCACGTCTCAGGTGTGTACAGCAGCGCCCTGGCCCGGTATAACGGTGGAATACCTCACACGTCAGGACACCGACACCGCCGCCTCTTGTTTTGCTTTCAAATCCGGCGCCTCAGACGTTACAGCCGCGGCCTCCAGTAAGCGGCCGCCGTGACGTATGCGGGGCGTGGCCTCCTCCTCCTCCCGGCCCCGCTGTTCTAGTCAATTAGGTTTCACACCATCTTCCCTCCGGTGTCTGCTGAGGAACTGTGGGACAACGGAGCTCCGCCGAATAATACAATGTTATAAAGAGAGTGTCAAAAACGGTCGGTTTGCTCGGGCGGAACTAGGTAGCGTCGGCTTTGTTGTGTGGGGGCTGGATAGGAGTGAGCGCAGGCGGCGGATCCCAGGTGTCCGTGACTTCCGGTCTGCTTCATCCGCTGCCGTACTGATCCTATAGTAAGTGGGAGCTTGGCTTATGGGGCGCGGTCACACCAGGCTGCCGGCCCGTGGATGCATGATGTGGCCCGGGCGGGCATGCTAGGCCACATTGATACCCTTACCGATTTTGGGTGATATTTGCATAAACCACGCCTCTTTTTTTGTTTTTATCCTGCTTGCTGGGATGTCCCGCCAAAATCGGGACTGTTGGGAAGTAGGAATTAAAGGGACAGGAGCCCTAAACCTGAGCCTCCCTGATACACCCCTCAGCCGCCTTCAGTATTCACCTGCCCCCTTCAGTATTCACCTGCCCTGTGTCCTAGAGGGCAGAGCTTTGTATTATTTTCTCAGTCACCTCATTATTGTGTATTATAAAGCGCCATTGATCCCGGAGTGTTGTGTGGTACAGGAGTCAGGGCCATCTTTTCCATTGGGCAAACTAGGCAGTTGCCCAGGGGCCCCACAGGTATAGGTGCCCCAGGTGGTCTATGTATGCCCCAGGAATACAAGAAGCACACCCTGGATCCCTTGGTTGGATTCACTTATTTAACTGTTTGTATGTACAAACAGTTAAGCCATGGTGGAGAAGGGAGCCAAAGGCTCCCTGCCATATAGTCTTGTAGGCCGCAGGCTTCCAGTGTCCAGACATAAGTGGCGTGATAATATGGGTGTGTTTGGAGGTGGCTAGAGGCATGACCTAGTGTGATGTCATGTATTTCAGCAGGGCCAACTGTAGTGTTCTGCCCAGGGGCCCATGATGCTGTTAAAGACGGCTCTGACAGGAGTCACAGACAAAGCTGTAGGGGACTTGCTCTATGTGGGAGGTCGGATGCACGGGGATATGTGGAAACTGCTGTGTCAGTCAAAAAATATCCTCCATCTAAGGGTATGTTTACATACCCCCAAGTGTCGCCATTTTGGAGGGACAGTCCCTATTTTTTCCAGTGCCTCTCTGTCCCCCCTAGCCTTATAAATGTCCCTCTTTTTCATTTGGGACATAAATTTGTGTCAATAAATTGACTATCTTGCTTTAACAAGTGATTGCTTCCAAGCTGTATATTACATAACAACTTAATATTTCATCATTAGACACAATGCAATCCTGAAAATGTGTCTCTTTTTGACTAACTAAAAATTTGGCTTGTATGTGGGTGTGGTTAGAGGCGTGTCTTGGTGTGCTGTCATGTTTTTGGGCGTGGTTAGAGGTGTGGCCCTCTTTGCAATCTCTAAAAGTTGGGAGGTATGTGTTCACTCGGGTACATTTAGGCAGTTTGTGTCGTATTTGCGTTCTCATACTAAATTACAGTAATCCACAGTTTTCATCGAGAACTATGGATTACGCCTCCTCTCCCCGCTTGTACAATACGATCGTATTGTATGCGCGGGGAGATAAGTGACATGTCAGTTACTTGCGGCAAATAGTAATGCATGTCAATGGGGCTGGTGGGCGTACGCGTCTGCGTGACTCCCAAATCACCCGGCGTAATTGCGGCCACAATTACACTGTGTGAACAGTACCTTAGGGTGCGTTCACACGGCTTATTTTGGGGCGCATTTCGCCACGTATTGCGCCCCAATCATTACGGTAATCCACAGCTCTCATAGAGAACTATGGATTACGCCCCCCCCCCCCCCCCCCGCGCATACAATATGATCTAATAGTACGCGCGGGGAGATAAATGACATGTAATGCTTGTCTATGAGGCCGGTGGGCTGTCGACCCCCCATGTTGCAAGAGTACGTGCCTATCAGCGCAATTCCCAAAGACCTGGTGTAGTTGCAGGGCGTACTGTACTTATTTTGTCGCATACTTGCACGCGGGGAGACGACACGTAATCCATAGCTCACTATGAGAGCTATGAATTACCGTAATTGCGGCACACATTACAGTAATTACAGTAATTCATAGCTCTCATGGAGAGCTATGGATTATGCGTTGTCTCCCAGCGTGTACAATGCGATCGTATCGTACGCCCGGGGAGAGAAGTGACATGTCAATTGTTAACGATGCTTACGTGCCATGACAATGCAAGTCAATGGGGCCGGGCCCCCCCCCACTTGCTTTTGAATTACATGCTGATCAGCGCAACTTTCAAAACACCCGGCGTATTGCAGCGCGTACTTTACTGTGTGTGTTCTGCTTTTATTTTCTACACATTTCACACTGAGTAACCTAGTTCATTAATTCTACAGGTTACTGCGGTCATGCAGAGCCCTTGTGTGTAGGGTTTTTGTGTGTATGATCTATTAAAGGGAACTTGTTGCTACAAAGATCATGTCTCTAATGATGGGGACAAGCAGTTTTGTAATTGGTTTGCTTTACCCAAGTCACTTAATATAGCAGATATGAGCTAATCTGTGCATCTATAGCTATTTCTGCAGCAGCTGGTTGGACACACCCCTTCTTTCTGTGATTGGTTGGCTGACATTTCATTCAGTCTGTTAGGACACGCCCCCGGATGGAAAATGCCCCAGGACACGCCCTCTGCGCTGTGATTGGCTGCCTGCACACTCTGTGTTTACTCCTCTCTGAGCTGTGAGAAAGGAGTTGCCTCAGATGGCTGTGTGTGTATAATGGAGGCTGTGTCAGCTCCTCTCTATGTGATAGTTCTGTGTAAAGGTTCTTGGCAGTTACTGAATAACTGCTAGATTCACTCTCCCCTCATATAATACAGTCTTAGGCTATGTTCACACGTAATTACGCCCCGCAGTTACGCCGTGTGGGCGGGAGCGGGGGAGGCAGCGGGGGGCCAGCACTTCGCTGGCCCATAGACAATCACTGCTAGCGGCGTATACGCGCCGCTAGAAAGTGACCTGTCAATTATCTCCCCGCCCGTCGTATTCGCCGAGCAGGGAGAGGAGACGTAATCCATAGTTCTCTATGAGAACTGTGGATTACCGTAATGAATGGGCCGTTTTCAGCCCGTAATTTCCGCACTTCGGCGCGTAATTAGGGACCAAAATACGGCCCATTTTAAGCCGTGTGAACATGGCTTTATACCCTGTGCTCCCCCATATAACAGCCTCATACAGTCTGCTCTACGTCCTGCCTGATAACAGAGGGGACAAAGAGCATTTCTCACACTTGTTTCATCAGTTCAGGCTGTGTGTATAATAACAATTACACCAATACAGAGGAACTGGTTACAAGGAGCTTGTGCAGCCTGGAGCTGAGAGCTCTGCCACCATGAAGCATGAGAACTGCAGCCAGAAGTATAGCAGGAGGTCTGCAAAGCTGACATCCTCTCCCTTCCCCTGCTAACACAGAATTATGATGTCACAGCTCTTCAGTGAGGGGAGACTTGCCTCCAGTAGGAGATACACGCCTACTGGGAGGAGAGACTCACCTTTGTATTTGAAACTGAAACAGATAGAAGCAGCTCAAGTGTACGAAAGCGTCAAACGATAAAACACCTTTAAAACATTATTTTTCACATTATAGTAATTTTTCATCAGATTTACAACAAGTTTTTGTTGATGACTGTTACTTTCCTTATGACTCACAATTTTTTTTCTTTTTGATAATATTTTTAACTTACAGTTATGCGGAGTTTCTATTGGGGCCAAATTTCCTCCTTCGCTAGCTATTTTGGTTATGGCTTGGTTCGAACACATGTATGTTTTTTCAGATGTTAATCCTTTTATTTCAGACGTCCAGTGGTATGGGAGATACATAGATGACATGTTATTTGTATGGCAGGGGTCATCTGATAGGGTCATCTCTTTTATAGAGTTTCTTAATAACAATCCTTTGAATTTGAAATTTACTACTAATTCTCACGATTCTGAGATATCTTTCCTAGATCTAACACTTACAGGGACTTCTGGTTTACAAGTTCAGACTAAAACGTTCCGTAAAACTAGCAGTGGTAATACCATTTTGCACTATCATAGTCATCACCCAAAACACACTCGCTATCTATCCCTGTGGGAGAACTAACACGGGCCAAACGTCATTGTTCTTCTCATCATAATTTTGTAGCTGAGTCGGAAAAGATCTGTCAAAGCTTACTTGCCCGAGGATACCCCTAATGGGTTATTATATTGTGAGCAAAAAGAATCGTCGTTCTTTATTTCATTCATTTCAACGTGTCCAAAACACTTCTAACATTCCTACCCTTGCTGTAGAATACAATGCTTGCTTTGCTGAGATTCAAAGCATTGCGCATAAATACTTACCGGTATTATTTGAAGACGATCTTTTGAGAAACATCTTATCCCTCTGATGTAGAGTAGTTGCGAAAAGATCACGCACCATTGGGGATTCTATTAGTCCAAATTTTTTTTTGTTCTACTTCTCCATCAGATAGTAATTGGCTAAGAAATCAAAGTCATTATAAATGTGGCTCCTAATACGCATTAGGGAAAATGGCAGACCTAAGAATTACCGTATTTGCGGTCCATACTTTGGGTGTATTGCAGCACAATTACACTCCAAAATATGTCCTGAAAGACACCATGTGAACAAAGCCTTAATCTCACTAAGGGTATGTTTACACAACCTGTTTGCGGGGCCGCTTTATTGCGCCAAAAGACAGCCTGTAAATACGGTCAATCATAGCAATCATTGGGAGCTATGTTCAAAGAACTTGTTACCCGGCGCGCCAGGGAATATCAAACTAGGAGGCAGAGCCTCGCGCTGCCGTAAGTACGCGCTGGCCAGGCATATTGCGTCCCGTACCTGTGCGCACCACAATACACTGTATGAATTTACCTTAAGGGATAACTACTCAACTTTTAACTCCTTATCGACCACCCACTGTTTTTTTTAGGGCAGGTGGATCGTGTTCTCTGTTGGCAGCAACACCGAAGTACTTTGCTGTGTTCAGAGGGCGTTTGCGGTTCCCAGCATCGCAGCGGCACTAGGAAAGGAGCTGTAGTTAACCACTTTATTCCTGGAGCAGTCTCTCCATTCAGCAGGGATTGGAGGCTTCCATTGGTTGCCGTAGTCTGAGATCACAACATGATCAAAGGGGATTCTCTTGCCTCATCGGGTCACCGGGTGCCCTATGGAGCACAGGAAAGCCTTCACAGTCTGCCCAAGTAACATAGGGTAGCCCTGAGGATGTCTGTTTAGTAAGCCTGCTTTTAGGGCACACTGTGTGTTCCCCTAACAGCAGCCGGACTAATACTGACACTACCATATGTGGATATTCATGCACGGTGAGCTGGCTCTTATTCTCTTTTTTTGTGGCTGGTTCCACTGTGCTTCAAGATCCTACACATTTCAGGATGTTACGGACTCCTTCATTAAAGGAGTTGTCTCCCTTCAGAGTTTCAGGGAATGCAGGAATGAAATACTCTGTCACTTCCTGGTTCAGACTGACTCATTTGCATAAGCTCCATGCTTGTACAGCTCCATGCCTTGCTGTGCTTTCAGATGCTAATTAGATTAGATTAGCTTCTCAAACTACTAACAGGACTTCTTATCTGATCCCCAAAACAAAAGCCCTCATTACAGTTCTGTTTATTTTACATAAATCAAGCTTTTTACTGCTGAGCAGCACAGGACACTGCTGTGACCTGTGTGATGACATCACTCACTGTTATCTCATTGAACAAACAGCAGGGGGGAGAATTGTTTACAGGTCAGTTACTGAGGGAACTGAAATAGCCAGGGAGGTCATAAATTCACTTGTATCTCCTTAGGGAAAACAGAGGAACAATGCAATATATTTGGAAAATGTCTTTATTTTGTGTTCCCTACAATTTGAAAGCTATTCTTTGTAGCGAGACAACCCCTTTAACCCACATGCCTAATGCGCTAGTGTCCTGGACAATTTTTTTCAGCCTTTATTTTAGGACGCCACAGAAAGTCCTAATTGCTTAGTTGCTTTGCTTTGGTGGAAACTTTCAACAGGCGCCGGTGTTATTTGTTATGTTCATACAGCGTATTTCCGTGCCGTACTTCGGGGGTGTAATTGTGCTGCAATGGGTGCGCCTCAAGTACGGCTTACAAATACGGTAAGATCATAGCACTCATTGAGAGCTATGATAAGCCGACAGATTCCCTGACTGAAAATAAAAGTGACACATTATTTCTTGCCGATGCCAGGGAAAACTTAGGTGAATGGGGATCAGCCCAAAGCACTTTACACTGGCCAGTACTTCTAAAACACCAGGCATACATGCGTGCTGCTCTATGCCAGATAAACGCCGTGTAAATTCACCCTAATTCGTACTCAGTACCAAAATGTAATTTCCTAATACTAATGTGTGCATGAAACTAATGAAACGTCTCACATTCTCCAGCCATAAGTGGTCCTCAAATGTTAAGGGTATGTGCACATGGCTTATTTGCGCGCAGTGTGCTTTATATGTGGTGAAATGCGCGCCGCGATTACGGCTCGTCTTCTCTATTGCCGCCTATGGGGCTGCAGGAACGATCATATCTTCGGTGCTTTTAAATAACTAAAAACACCGAAGATACGATCGTAATCCTTTGCAGTGGAGACATAACCTTACACAGTCCTGTACATGGATGTCAATGCGTGCAAATAAAGAAATAATCTCTTCCCTGCTAAGCCCAGGTTCACATGTTCACACAGAAGAATTGATGTGTAATCCTCAGCAGAAATCCAAAGGGATACTTCAGATTTCTGCTGAGGATTTTTATTTAACAGAGACCGTATTCTCCGTGGTGTGGAAAATTCAGGCTGTAGTTCACTGTGAGAATTGCAGCTTAGAGTGGCCATTCAAGTGAAAAGCTGTGTTTGCATACGTTTTTAGATACGTTTGGATCCGACTGTCGGACCCTAAACGGACTCAAACACGTACCCTGTTTCCTCGAAAATAAGACAGCGTCTTATATTAATTTTTGCTCCTAAAGATGCGCTATGTCTTATTTTCAGGGGGTGTCTTATTTTTCCACAAATAAATTATAGCATGCTATACTAGTGTGTGTGTATATATATCTTAAAGTTTAGAGTCACAAACCATAGGATATATAGATGTAAAGGACATTTTATGGCAGCTGCAGTGACTTATCTCAAAGGATGGCAGATGTGACATGCTGGGACTTGTAGGACTAGAAGTTCCAGCATGCTCCATCAGCCATCCTGTGAGATGTTTGTGTGTAAGTATCATTGCTCGGTTCTCCCCCCTCTTCCTTCTGTTACTTACATGTACTTACTGTCTGCTGTCCTGGGATGTTCGGGACCTATGGTGACATCACAGTCACATGACCTCCCTGCACAGGTCCTTCAACCCTCTAATGATTTCCGCTATGTCTTATTTTCGGGGGGTGCCTTATAGTAGGGAATTCAACAAAATCTCTGCTATGTCTATGTGATTTACATTGCTTTTACTTTGAGACACGCATCAGCCATCATACGAGTGAGCGCTGATGTGTGTCTCATTGCTTTTTTCGGGTCTGTTCTAGGAATTGTCATGTCAATTTTTGATGCGAAAGACGTAGCAGGAGCCCTATTTACACGATAGGGTGCGATCCTGGTGCATCCAACATGCATCCAAACACACAGCTGCGTGTTTAGGATCTGATCGACGCTGTGTTTTTGGATGCGACTTTCGGATCCAAAAACGCTGTGTGAACAAGCTGTTTTTGGCGCTGTTTTTGCCGACCAAAACAGCATTAAAAAAGCCCCCATTGATTCCCATGTAGAACAGCGTTGTGGTTCACACACAATGTGGTTTTTCTGCGCAGTTTCCGTGCTCCTTTGGACACTGTTTTGGGTGCTGAAAAAAAGTGTTATGTCAAATTCTTGAATTGTTTTCAATGCTGAATATCCCCATAGCTATTAATGGAAAGCTTCAAAACCTTGGTGCGGATTTTGGCACATTTTTTTGCCCTGGCTGTTAATATGTATGGCTGTTCAGAAAGAAGCGTTGGAAGACCTCCCCCGAAGACCTGATCAAATGCTTGTCAAAGTCTTGTCTGAAAAGTGCTGCATTGAGGCGCTTGTCAAACGTTCTGACGCTGAAAATTCCACATTCAAATCAGCCATGTGAAGATAACCAAAACAAGGATTTTAACAAGGAGTCCAATGTGAAATCTACATTGAATTTATCATTTATTTATATAATGCCGTAAGGGTATGTTCACACGGCTTATTTTTGCACGGATTACGCTGTGTATTTCGCCGCGTATTGCACCTTATGCGTGTCACAGTTACGGTTATCCATTGCTATCATAGAAAACTATGGATTACGCTTTGTCCACCCCGCGCGTACAATATGGTCGTATTGTACGCGTGGGGAGATAAGTGACATGTAAATTGTTTGCGGAGATTGCGTATGGAGCATGCCAATGGGGCCAGCAGGCTGGCGGCCCCCCGTGCCTTGGGAATATGCGCTGATCAGCGCGACTCCCAAAGCACGCGGCGTATTGCGGCGTGTACTGTACACCCCGCAATTATGCAATGTGAACATACCCTAATAGTTGACAGCTCTGTACAGAGATTATATTTCCCGATTGCTCTCTGTCCCCATTGGGGCTCACAGTCTAAATTCCAGATTACTGTATATACTCGAGTATAAGCCGACCCGAATATAAGTCTAAGCACCTAATTTTGCCACAAAAAAAAAATGGGAAAACTTATTAACTCGAGTATAAGCCTAGGATGGAAAATGCAGAGGTTACTGGTAAATTTCAAAAACAAAAATGGATACCAATAAAATTACATAAGCAGGTATAGGTAGTTTAATGTCACCCATAGGCAGGTATAGGCAGTTTAATATCCCCCATAGGCAGGTATAGGCAGTTTAATATCCCCCATAGACAGGTATAGGCAGTTTAATATCCCCAATAGGCAGGTAGAGCCAGTTTAGTGTCCCCCCATAGGCAGGTAGAGACAGGTATAGGTCTCCCATAGGGAGGTATAGGCAGTTTAATATCCCCCATAGGCAGGTATACTGTAGGTCTCCCATAGGCAGGGTTTAAAAAAAAATAAAAATACAAGTACTCTCCTTTCTCCTCCACTGCTCCTGGGTGCTCCGTCTTCTTCCCGTCACAGGCAGCATGATGTCATCAGGCTGCGCAGGCAACATGACGACATAGCACGTTACCTGTGCCAGATACTCCAGAAGTCCAATTGCGGAGCAGGGAGCACCCACCCTCTGCTCCGCAATAGTGTCTTCAGCTGTATGCGCTTCCAGAGGAGTCACATGCAGCTGGAGAGATCCCGCCGGCGCCCAAGACATGGCAGCGCCCTGATGTTGGCTGACTCGAGTATAAGGGGCCGTTCACACGGCTTATTTCGCCACGGATTGGCGCCGTACTGCGCGCCGGATTTTCGCTGCAGTACGGCTCCAATCCGTCGCAGTAATTACGGTAATCCACTGTTCTCATAGAGAACAGTGGATTCCGTCGCTCCTCCCCGCTCGGCGAATCCGCCGGGCGGGAGAAAGTCACCTGCACATTATCCAGGCTCAATACGCGCCGTGGATAATGGAAGTCTATGGGGCCGCGCCCCCGCCCCTTATTCAAGCCGGAATATCGAGCGCAATCCAGCTCGCAATTACGGCTTGAATAAGCCGTGTGAACACGGCCTAAGCCAAGGAAAGCTTTTTCAGCACATTTTTTGTCTTGAAAAACTCAGCTTATACTAGAGTATATATAGTAACCTCCCCGAAAGGAAACCCACACAAACACAGGGAGAACATACAACCCTATAGAACCTAATTTCCCTTGTGTGCTGTGTTGACGGTCCTGCACCCTTAGGCCGTGTTCACACAGCTTATTCCCAACGGATTTGTGAGCCGTATTGAGCTCACAAATCCGCCGTGAATAAGGGACGGGGCCGGAGCGCGGCGGGGGCGCCGCTCCCGGCCCCATAGACAATGCATTGTTTACGGCGCTTACGCGCCGTAAATAATGTGCATGTCACTTTCTCCCCGCCCGGCGGATTCTATGAGAGCAGTGGATTACCATAATGACAGGGACGGATTGGCGCCGTACTGAAGCGCAAATCCGGCGCGGAGTACGGCGCCAATCCGTGCCCAAATAAGCCGTGTGAACGAGGCCTTAGGCCTCGTTCACACGGCTTATTCACGCCGGATTTGCGAGCCGAATTGCGCTCGCAAATCCGGCGTGAATAAGGGGCGGGGCGGGGCCGGAGTGCGGCCCGACGGCCCCATAGACAATGCATTGTTTACGGCGCGTCCGCGCCGTAAATAATGTGCAGGTGACTTTCTCCCCGCCCGGCGGATTCGCCGAGCGGGTGGGGAGAATCCACTGTTCTCTATGAGAACTGTGGATTACCGTAATTACGGCGCGGATTGGCGCCGTACTGCAGCGCAAATCCGGAGCACAGTACGCCGCCACTCCGCTCCGACATTAGCAGTGTGAACGGCCCTTTACTAATGGTCTCTGTATCAGTATAAAGGAAGTGCATCCTAATGGAAAGTTACTCAACAGAAAAGACGACTGCAAACAACACAAAACCCGATATAATACAAATAATGAAACGGAGTAATTGGTTTGCTGCAGTAAGTAGGAGTGAGAGGTGAGGCCAGAAGAATGCTAGCTCTGTTAATGAGAGGAAGTTTGGTGTTTGAGCTATAAATTGAGATCTGGGGGTGGCAGATGCAGTAGAGTTTGCAGCAGATAATAGTTCCCACTTTGCAGATGAATTTCCAGATAAGTTTGGCAGAGCAGGCATTGGGTCTCTGCTGTTTTTCTGCATCTTCTAACTATTGGCAGATATATTGAGTTTGCCAGAGAATTTTTTTTTCACTTGTATGTAATACCTAAATTCTATTTAAAGGGGATGTCCAGGTATATATTTTTTTATATAAATTTATGCTGCTGCTGGAATAGAATAACAAAACTCGTAATCGCCTTTGTCCTTATCTCCATTCCAGACTTGCTGCTGTCTCTCTTCTTTTTTCGATCTGCTCAGATTTTTAGCTCATTGAAGAACAAGGTTACATTTTGTCTATAGAAGCCTGTATACAGAGGAGGATGGAGCAGCTGCAGAGCCAAGCTACAGACACAGGGCAGTGGCAACATACCAGTCGAATTCTGATTTAGGGTGCGTTTACACGGCAAAGACCAAATACCGGTATTAGGTCTTTTTTTGGCACACGCAGGGGGATGGCTTTTTTCTGCGGTTTGTGAATTGAAGCCCTCCCCCTTCGCACCAACATGTTCATGTTCTGTCCGAAAACCAGGCGGACGAATGAACATGTTCTAAGTTTTTGGACCGTCTGGTGGAAAATCTGTGCAGTGGGGACTGCTGCACGGATTTTCTATTGAAGTCTATGGGGAGCGTCGCTTGGTGGCTGAAAAACCGACAAGTAACCTGTGCCATGGGGACAAGCCCTAAGAATCCGGCTGGTATTTTATCGTCTTTTCAATGGTTTTGGGGAACAGTTTTGTCCTCGGTTTTTTGGATTCGCCCGTCCTCCTTAACCATTGACAAGCACACCTTCCACTCTAAAACCGGGCAGAAGATTGTGCATGTTCCGAGGTTTTTGGAACGTCACCAGTGTGTCCGGCTGAAAATCCGTCCAGTGTAGACTATTGGGCGGATTTTCTGTTAAAGTCTATGGAGATGGTGGCTTGTTGGTTTCCAGATTTGCAAAGTGTCTGAAAATCCGATGAAAAAACCATGCCGTGTGGATGTACCCATAGCGGAGACACTGCTGTAGCTTTTAGCAAATGGAAGGCCTGGTTCACATTTGCATCGGACTACAACAGTGTCCTGTGGAGCGCACATTAGCTACAATGGGTGCTTCTGCTTTCTGTCACAGTCTCTGCCATGGTAACAAAAAAATTGCAGCATGCTGTGCTACTTTTTTTCTTAGTTTTTTGAGAAATTAGTGATTGAGGCTCCAAGCAGGTGTGAACTGGGCCTTATATCACACCCCAGTGCTTGATTCACAGCTACACTGATCAGTACTGCTCTGTAATGTCCTCCATACTGCTGCTGCTGCTTCTGTGTGTATGAGACAACAGTCTCTGTGTGGCTTGTATGGGAGACACCATAGCTGCTATTCCTCACACTGGAGCTGAAAATTCACAATTAGAGACAGAGTGGAGAAATGCTATGAGTCATAAATTAGCCTGAAATACTGTTGTTCCTCATATTATCAGACAACACCTTATTCTGAAAACTCACCTTAAAGGGGTTTTCTCACCACTCTGTTTCACGGAGTCAAAAGCAGTTTTAGGCTAGGTTCACACGGTGTATTTGCAGGGCGTAATTACGCCCTGTAATTGCGCCATGGGGGCGGGTGCGGGGGGCCGGCACCTCGCCGGCCCATTGACTTGCATTACCAGTGACGCGTATACGCCGCTGGTAATTCATATGTCGCTTATCTCCCCCTGCGGCGGATTCGCCGAGCAGTGAGAGGAGACGTAATCCATAGTTCTCTATGAGAACTGGGGATTATCGTAATGACTGGGACGTATTCCAGCCGTAATTTGCGCACTCCGGCGCTTAACTACGGACTGAAATATGTCCAGTTTTAAGCTGTGTGAACATGGCCTTACACTTGTTCTATTTCCTCAGGCTGTGGGTGGTTCTATAACAGTGATTAGCATATTTAAGCTTCTCTGTAACTAGCTGAGGTACATCTGCTGTGAAGACTGCTTATTTGTAAACAGAAGCTAATCTTGTAAGGCTATGTTCACTCGGTGTAATTGTGTGGCGTACAGTACGCCCCGCAATTACGCCGAGTGTTTGTGAGTTGCGCTGATCGGCGCGTACCCCGTGACGCGGGGTCGTATTGTACGCCCGGGAAGAGGAGGCAAAATCCATAGTTCTCTATGAGAGCAGTGGATTACCATAATTTTAGAGCGCAAATACGATGTGAAATGCGCGCCGAAATTTGCCCATGTGAACATACTATAAGAGATAATTAGTTTGCATTCGAGTAAGGGAGTGAGCTCCGTCTGTTCATAGTGACATCACTCTCTGCTCTAATCGGGTAACCAATGAAACCTGTGCACTCAGAGCACACAAAATCTCTCTTATGGCATGTCTAAAGTAAAATCAATAGACCAATGTATTAAGAAATAGTCTTCAATTACCTGTCCCTTCATGTTGAAAACTAATCTTTGTAGTGAGAAAACCCACAATTTTTTCTATAAATTCTTAGTGTAGGGACTTGCAAGAAATGAGGAGCCTTGACGGGGCTTGGAGGCTTGCATATAGTGGCCACTGTATTAACTAATACCTCATATTGGATATTTTTCCAGTATGTAAATTTTTTGCCCTAAAGTACTGGTGAGCAGAGGGTGTCTGTATTTTGTGTTAGACACCCAAAAAGTGCTGGGCAGCCCGCCCGATCGAATAGTAGTGGCGTTATTGACTGTAAGCCAGCATTAATGGCACGCTTTTGTATCGCCTTATCTATATGCAATTATAATACCAGCAACCCCCCCACCCCCATCATACATAGAAGGCGTGTGAGTGATTGTCTTATCGATATTTTTGCATTTGTGAAATCTCCCCATGTATTATACTGTGGCTTTTCTGCATACTGTGTGAACAGGTATCAATTTAATGTGCAGTCTAATTGTTCCCCTAGTGGTGGAGTATGTGAGCTACTGCTCAGCAATCAGCTGCACCTGTTTATCTTTCCCAAGTGGCATAAGGGCCAGGGTTGCCTCTTTTCTGGGTTCAGTCCAGCCTTTGAGCTGTGAGTATGGCCTCTTTTCTGTGTTTAGTGAGAAAACCCCTTTAAATTAGATAAGTAACTTATTTGATTAGTTGTAAATTAAATCAAGTTAATTCTATATTCCATACACATCTAGGAGCATCATACAAATTTCTACTGGTTTCTACTCTTTTGTGTCTAGTTACCTGCACGCGCCCACTAATTCAGTTTTCCATCATATTACAATGTCAAATAGTTCAAAGACCACCACTGTAGGTTAAAACTCGTTAAAAGTTGTAACTTGAAACCATAACTCTATGGAAATCTGGCAATTGGTTCTCAAGCCCCCCAAAATATTACCAGAAAAATGAAGATTAAAGGGGTTTTATCATTTCATTAAATGGTCTTCAGAATAAGGGGACAGTGAAAACAAGCAACTTTGCAATTGGATGTCATTAGCAAAGCTGTCTTGTATTCACAGTATTCCTTATCTTGTGTTTTTGTTTACACTGATATCCAGTGCTGGTCAGATCCCTCCTCCTTGCATTTCACTAGCTGAGAGCTCATTTACATTCTGTACAGCCCCCGGTCGATTCACGGAGCTGTGTCTGTCACTCTGAGTAAGGGACCGGCACATTTTCACTTTATACAGGCAGAAGAAACAGAATTACACTGAAGGGCTTACACAATCAGGAAATAGCACAATTTGTGTCGATCCCTGCCTGACTCAGAGTTAGGGGCCGTAGCATTTTATCTCTCCACACCCAGCAGAAACAGACTGCAACAGATTCTACAATGAGAAAACATAACAGTTTTGTCCCGGTGCCTAACTCTCCTGCATAGAAGGGTGATCTGTGCTGTTCGTAGAAAGCTGTAACACATCTCCAGCTGTGAGATGAGAAGAGTTCAGTTGCTCAGTCTAGATTGAATGCAGCCTGTGGTATGTATACAGCTCTTACAAAATAAGACTGCATAGGAAAAGACACAGTGACATGTGGACTAAGAGAGGGGGGGGAGTCTCGGGAGCCAGCATGCACAGTGAAGGGGGTGATGATGTCACCCAACTGGGAGGGGAAGAAACACCCCTGCATTTCTAGAGTTGAGAAGCTGAGAGCAGTGTGAATCAGCCGAACTAAGGAAGCGATACATCCCCTTTAAAGAAAATGAAATAGATACTAATCCAGATAAACCAAGTCCTTCCATATAACATCAGAAAGAACTGCTGGAAGCTGGAAATCACTTCCTATACTGAGGGCAGGAGCTTCTGTGGGTCATGGACTTAATTAACACTGCATTGGAAAAAAAGAAAATGGGACCTTTACCTGATGTGACCAGTACAGGACATGTAGTACTGTACTGTAAAGAGGCTCTAATAGACTGCCAATCACTGTATGCACCTCACTAATACATGTAAGAGCAGTACAGGACATGTAGTACCGCACTGTACTGTAGAGAGGCGCTACTAGACCACCAATCACTGCATACACCTCACTAATACATGTAAGAGCAGTACAGGACATGTAGTACCGCACTGTACTGTAGAGAGGCGCTACTAGACCCCCAATCACTGCTTGCACTTCACTAACACAGATATCTTACAAGTAAAGTGTGCATGATAATGGGTTGGATCTTCCATCAATCACATCAGCTGCAGATTAGCAGTATCTGGGACATTGTATGATGAGGGTGGTCTCAAGATACAATGTCCCTGCATTGTATGCTGAAAATATTGTATTCTGAGGCCATTGTAACTTAATGGTTCACTGTACATTGATGCTTAACTGGCAGCTCACAGTAATCTACCATGCAGCAATGCCCATGTATGCAGGATGCTACGACCATCAAACAGCAGAGGCGATATTGTTTATTGATTGATGTACCTGTTCCTTCTATGCTGAGGAGTCTGGTGGGCAGTGTCACTCAATGATTGGCAGCTTTGCTACTGTAAGTATTCGAAGAGATAAGGGTGTCAGTCACTAATTAGGACCACCCACTGGACTCTTAAGCCCAGAATGAGCTGGAATTCAAATAAATCAGATACAGCTATACTGGTACAAGTAAATATTTTCCTTTTTTCTTTTCTTTATCACTATCCAGAAACTTCTGTGGACTTTCAATTTTCATGCGCTTGACTGCTCCCAGAATATCCTGTAAAACCTGATAAACAGATTTTTATATATATTAAGATACAGGCAGTCCCCGGGTTACAAACGGGATAGGGACTGTAGGTTTGTTCTTAAGTTGAAATTGTATGTAGGTCGGAACAGGGGGATTTATTAAATGTAACTCCAGCACAAAAATGTTTCTTTTACTTTTGGATAGTGCACAGAAGGGTTTTTACATTTGTTTTGCTGTCTGTGCCCCAAGTGCCGCTGTTAGGGCAGTACATCCAGTACTGCTCTACGGGGCCTGACCAGTCTGTGAGGCAAGGAGGGGCCCACCATCATCGGCAGGTTCTTGCGACATGCAAACAGTTAAGATGAACAGGGGGCAGGAAGAGCTATGCACTCCCTGCCATACATCACTGTGCAGGCGGTGCAAGGAAGTGATGTCATGGTGCCACCTGCCAAGCTTCCTGTCCTAGGCCCCAAGCCTAAAGCAGCAAGCTTTGGCCCCGGAGATACCGGGAGAGCGTGTCAAGGTGAGTACTTAGCTACAGGGGGTCTGTACTGTACCGGGCGGCCGTAAGCTACCGGGAGGCCTATTCCGTTTAGGAGGTCCGTAAACTATGGGTGGGGAGGGGGGACTATTCTGCACAGAGGGGCCCCAAGCTACAGGGGGGCCTTTTCTGCACAGGAGGCCCTAAGCTACAGGGGGGGGTCTATTCTGCCTAGAGGGGGCCATAAGCTACTAGGGGTGCCTATTCTACACAGGGGGTCCTAAGCTACAGAGGGAAGGCCTATTCTGCACAGGGGGGCCCTAAGCTACGGGGGAGGGGCTATTCTGCACAGGGGGCCCTAAGCTACGGGGGAGACGTATTTTGCACAGGGGGGGCCCTAAGCTACAAGGGGGACCTTATTCTACATACAGGTGGGCTTTTAAGCTACAAGGAGGCCCCTATTCTACTTACAGGGGGGCCCCAAGCTACCTAGCTACCGCCCGGGGCCCCAAGCTGACTAGCTACTGCCCAGGAGCCAAATTGTACCTACATACCATCTTTGGGGCCCCAAATCTACCTGCCTACCTATTGGGAAAACCCATAATTACCAGGGGGTAATTATTACCATTTGGGCCATTATAGATGGGGAGTTTGTACATGGGGGAAAGGGGAACACAGTTGGGAAAATGATAAAAGAAAAAAAAGTGAGGAGTCTCAGGTGTTTGTGTTGTAGATACTGCAGGGACAAGTGATAGACGGGAAAAGTCGTCATGGCGGGCTGGACTGGATGGAGAAGAAAAGAGAACGACTCATCAGACAAGACGACACCTGTGAGGCACTAAATGTAAGTAAACCGAGGGCGGATCTAGGAGGGGGCGAAGGCGGGTCGGCTTGGCGCAGAGTCTGGGACGGAGTGGAGGGGGGGCCCAGATGCCCCAGCTGCATGGTGACCCTGTGTGCCTCTGTTAGGAAGTTTTCACCTTATATGCTGCTCTGGCATGCTGGAACTTGTCATTTCACAGCCACTCTCTGCTATGGAACTACAAGTGTCAGCATTTCCCTAAGCCTCCGTTTGTAACTAGGGAACAGATATAAGCCAGAACGCTGTAAGTTGGGGACTGCCTCTATATATTAATCTGCTCAGCTCCTGCTCTAGGACATAATGGCTGCAGATCAGACTGCCTTTTCAACACAATATGTTCTCTTTAAAGGGACATTCCAGTGAAGCTGTCAGGCCCTACTCCAGGCATGCCAATTTGGGCGTATGAACAGAATAGAGAAGGACCCCCTGGTTTCGGAGTCGCGCGGGGAGAGGGGGGGGGCGTCAGTTTGGCAGCCCCATAGACTGTCATTACTCGCGGCGCGTATTTGCCGCAAGTAATTGATATGTCACTTATCTCCCCGGGCGTACAATACAATTGTATTGTACGAGCGGAGAGAGGAGGCGTAATCCATATTAGAGCGCAAATACTCAGCGAAATGCACGCCGAAATTTGACCGTGTGAACATAGCCTTACTCATAACATCCTTGTGTTATGTAGATGAGTATTCGTCTTTATAGCTGCCATGTCATACTACTTTTTCTCTGCAGTGGCAGCTCAAGGGGAAATCCCTGGCTGGCTGGCTGCCTGATCCCCTGCCACAATCAGGAGGGTGCCAATCAGCCGATCACCGCATTGCCTGTGTTTTTCTTGACTCAGATCCTTAAAGGGGGTTTCTCATCTGACTGCTTCACACAGCCAGCTTCAGGCTCCCACTTCCTGTTCAGATTTAGGGTGGTCCTACAGCAGCGACTTACATTTTAGCTCTGCTGTTCCTAGCTGAGCCTGTTAAAGTGACATTGCTGGAGAGGTTTTAACAGTAGGACACAAGGTTACAGAGCTAAGAAGGGTTAACGTTTGTTAGTAACAAGCTCTTGTGCTGCTGATAAGACACATCCCTGCCAGGACTGCTAGGGCAGAGAGAATAACTTCCTCTCATGACACATACAACTCAGATTTATAGCCAGACATCTTGCTTGGACTGTGTCATTGTTTTTCTTAACCCCTCAAATCAGCAATGTCTCTGTGATGGGCTTAGCTAAGAATAGGAGCTAGGAGAGCGGAAATGTCAGTCACTGCTGTAGACTTCCCACAACCTGCACAGGAGTGTGAGCCTGAAGAGGCTGTAAAGAGTGAAAACCGCTAGATGGGACAACCCCTTTAGTAGAAATGTTATGTGTATAACATATAGATATCATTTATAGAACAACAAAAATCCTAAACTTTGAGACTTTTCACACAGGAATCATTCAGTGGTTGTTCATTGTGGACTGTAGTACGTATTAGGAGTCATTTAAAGTGACCTGCTACTTAGGCTGGGTTCCCATAGTATTATGCCATGTGTCTGGGTACCATGGAAAGTGATATCCTAATGGATACAGCAATGCAGCCCCTGCAGTCCCACAGAAATCAGTGCAAATGTAGTCCTGTAGCTGTATTTCCTATCTATATACACTTTATCTGGGGAATGCAGATGCATGGGCGACCATGGTTTTGTGTACATTTAGCAAACAGAGAAAATGTGGACCTTTTTCCCGATACCCCAATAGACGGCATAATAGTGTGTGACCCCAGCCTTTTTTACCCATCTTTGGTGCAGAAAGCGTGGCAGAGCCAGCGTGCAGAGTCATTGCATATTGGCACTATTTCAGCACTCTGAAATGTGGCAAAATTTATGTTCACTCATCAGGAGGACAAAATTTAAAGGGGTCTTCTCACCACAGACTTTTATGGCATATTGATAGGATATGCCATAAAAGTCTGATAGGTGCAGTTGGCAGCTCTGGGACACGCACCTGTCTCGGGAATGGGAGTATTGGCTCAGAATGTAGAGCCAGTCACGCTTTCACACAGCTTTCCATTCTGTTCTATGGAAGTTCAGCGTACATGTGTTCAGCTGAACTACCATAGAACAGAATGGAGAGTCGTGTGCAAGCGTGACCGGCTCTACATTTTGAGGTGATTCTCTTGGGATACAGGAAACATAAGCATGAAGAGGCTATGAAAAGTGAAAACGGCTAGATGGGGGAACCCATATGTAGGCAAAATCCAGAAGCTTGCCAGGAGTTCGAACCAGGGAGCAAGTTGGGAGTCAAAACCAGGAGTGGAAATCCAAGCAGAGAGACAAAGGCAAAATCTAGGAGCAGAGTGAGGAAGGCGCGCAGAGCAATGCGTAATCCAGGAGCAGGAAACCAAGAAAAAAATCAAGAATTTGGTAATAAGGAACCAGGGCCACCATCAGAAATTTCTGGGCCCCATACAGCTGAAGTGCCTGGGCTCTGCAAAACCCCAACGCCCCCCCACCCAAATGCCGCCCCCCCCTCCCCCCAACCCACCCCCTACCCACCACACAAAAAGAAAAGATTATTTCTGGGAGGAACAAGAAAAAAAAATGCAATTGCACCATTGTTTTTGGATTTAGCTCTTGTTGGATTTTACAGTGTATATCTGTATTGTGTGGGTCACTACATGTACAAGGGCCAGCAATTGCCACCAGATGGTCACCCATGTCCCATATAATTTTATGCCCAAAATCAGATACCCAGACCAATGATAACAGCAACAATATATAAATACCTAGTAATGCCGCCACATGATCATCCTCATGTCACCATTTAATTTACAAACCCAAACCAGACCCCCAAACCAGTATAACCAAAATAAAACATATACAAGGGATCAAATATTCCCACAACACACACCACATATCTCCACCATAAAAATATTGAAAAATTTACCCCCCAAAAGTTACTGAATGTAAACCATTACACCAAGACCAATATTTCAACCATGCAGTGACCATATGGTGGTGGATACAAGTGCACACAGCACAGTTCTGTTTAGTGACTCACAGATGATGTCTTTTTTGATGTGTCGTTCACTTTCCATTTTCTACTCCATTCGCTTCAGACCACCATGACGACTTCTCCCGGCCACCACTCGTCCCTGCAGAATTTACAACACAAACACCTGAGACTCCTCACTTTTTTATCATCTTCCTAATTGTGCCCCTCCCATATACAAACTCCTCATCCATAGTGTCCCAAATGGTAATAATTACCCCATTGGTACCCGGGTAGTTAGGCAGGTAAGGCCCGTGGTAGCTAGGTAGATATATAGTCCCCCCAGTATGTAGTTAGTTATATAGGCTCCTAGTAGGTAAGTATGTATATAGGTTTCCCTCTTGTAGGTAGGTATATAGGGCCCCAAGAAGGTAGTTAGGTAGATACGGGCCACGCAGTAGTTAGCTAGATACTCGTTCTCGGCCCCAAGCCTGCAGCTTAAGTCAGGAAGCACCGCAGGCGGTGCAGTGACGTCACTTAGTCGCACCGCCTGCACAACGCATAACTCTCTACCCTACTGTTCATCTGAATTGTATGCATGTCGCAAAGTTGCACATGCAATTCAGATAGCTTATACGGTAGAAAGAACAGGCCCCTACTACCATAACTGTGGTGGTGGGCGCCAGTGATGGGGCCCCCCTTGCTTCATATAGTTGCCGGACCCCATACAGCAGTGATGGCTGTATTGGCCTTACGGCAGCCCTGGCCAGGACAAGGTGGCTAGAGACTAGGCTAGGACCAGGGCACTGCTGGGTTATAGCTACCACCCAGACGAAGGTGTTGAGGACCCTTTCTGTCTAAATACAACACTAGGATTAAATCGCATCCGACTGCCAAGGTGACCAGATGTCATTGGCGAATTCCCATTGCATAGAGCGGTGGTCACAGAAGGACAGTGCTGGCGCACTGAGAACAGCTCCGTCAGTGACCAGTTGTCTCTAATTAGCAAATTTTAGGTTTTTGTCTAGGGGCACGCTCCATTTTTCTTCATTTGCTATACTTTTTATATTTGTTAATAGAATACAGTGGACATGCTCTTGTTACCGTACATTGGTTTATTTTCAATCTATAGAAACGTATCAGAATTACATAGTGTGCACTTATCCTATAGACTTGGATATATAATCACTGCAGCTGCTTGTTAGCCCCAGTCTGAGCGTTCATGGTAATTATCCTTTATTGCTAACTTTGTATATTGCTTTAAAATCAAAATCTGCATATCCCCTAGTCACTTACTCCAGAATGAAAGGGAACGATGACTCACACACTACTGTTAAATTCTAATTGTATATGTATAATTGAATTTCTGCTGTTAACTTTTCTTTGGTAATTCAATTTATTTAGCGTATTTGTGTGTCATCTATTTTAACCTATTCTGCATCAGATAGAAGGTACAAGTGACGTCTCCTCCTTGTTTTATGGATCATTTTTTGGTGACGTACGGTGGGGCTGCCTTGCATTTTTTAGTTCTAATGAGAACGTAAAGGAGTTTTGGTATGAGACCAGTCGGGGTGAACTCTTGGAAATCAGCTATTACTGGTGGGGGATAGCCATGTCCTCTACAAGGAAAATGTAGCATTGTCTGGTGGTCTTTCAAATGAATGGCAAAGCATGGACAGGTTCACTAGAACAGGAGACGCTTGCAGCAAAGCTCTGTTCTGCATTAAAGGGGTTGTCTCAAAGAATAGCCTTCAAAATGTAGGGAACACTAAATGAAGACGTTTTCCAAATATATTGTGTTGTTCATCTTTTTTTGTTAAGGACTACAAATTATTTGTCACCTTCTTTTGCTCTCTCGGGTTTTCCCAAGTGACCGACCTGTTTACTCCTCCCCTGCTGTTTGTTCTATCTGATAGCAGAGAGTTACATCATCACACAGGTTGGGGCCTGCAGTGAGAGCTTGTGTGTTATCTGATCTTTCAGACCGGATTAATTACTGTTTACATTAGCTCAAAAGCTTCTCCGGACCTCAGAGAAGGTAATTTAGCTAATCTAGACTGATAAACAGAGAAGTCTGAATACACAGAGCTCATATGCTAATTACAGACAGCTTGACCAGGAAGCGACAGAGCAAAGCAGCATGATTTCATTCATGCATTTTATGAAACTTTGAGATGAGACAACCCCTTTAAATAGGGAGGGTCCCAAGCAGAGGACCCCTACTGAATATCAACCAGTGGATCAAGACCGTCTTCAACTACTTAGCTGTCTAATTGGTGGGTTCTGATAAGTGACCACCGTTCAAAACGCAGAGCCGAATACCCACTGATAAATTTGATTATTGGGGCCCACAAGTGGAACCTTGAGGCTTATTCCATAGTTATTGTACTTGACTCTTGCACTCTACCCTTTTCTTTCCCCCCGTAATATCTCAAGTAGGGTCCATTGGGGCTTTTCCCTGCTCCCCTGTGGTTCAGTCCAAGCCTTTTGACCACTGGTGAATACTTGAACAAAGTGGTGGCATTACAAGGAAAGCTTCTTGAGAAAAAGCAAAAGAATCATGAAAGCGCTTCTTAGTTTATTACTTTTAAAAATTCTCCACAAAGCAGTTTTCATTCCCCAAGTGTCCCTCCCTTATTGGGTTGGGTTATTTAGGGTTCCTTGATTTTGCAAGTCTCTACACTAACAATTTGCAGAAAAATCACAGAAAAATAGGACATTAGTTACTCAAAAACACAAAAGGGCCCATACTTCAGCTCAATGACGGGACAAAAGACTGAACCGTACGAGACAACAAAACCCCTATGTCTTGGAAAGATAAAACAGGTGCAGGTAATTGATGAGCGGAAGCTTAAATACACACAATAGGTGTGTAATACCAGCAACCACCCCCCTCATACATAGAAGACGTGTGAGTGACTGTCTTATCGGTATTTTTGCATTGGTGCAGTCTCCCCATGTATTATACTGTGGCTTTTCTGCATACTGATGTGAACGGGTATCAATTCAATTTGCAGTTTTTTATCTTCCATTTATCCCCCTACACTGTGTTCCAAATTATTATGCAAATAATATTTTCTCTTATGTTCCAAAATTAACTATATGAATTGCAGTCTTGTTTAATTTTTCCCCGTCATCAATATTAGGATAATTGAAAGGTTTTTGAACAAACGCCTATTATAACAGTATATTTTATACAAAAAAAACCCCCCAAAATGCTGTTCAAATTATTATGCACAGCAGAGTTTTTAACCTTTTCATTTTTATAACGAACAAAAAAATGGTCATTTGTGAAGTTATAAGCATTAGCAGGTTATTACAAACTGAAATCAAACAGTTTTCAAGTCAAAACTTTATTCTAGGTGATGCTACATGTGCACATAGGACCCCTTGTTCAAAATGAGCTTCTGAAGTCTCTCGTCCATTGAATTTGTCAGGTTTTGGATGGTTTCTGCTTTAATTGTTTTGCATGAGGACAGAATACCCTCCCAGAGCTGTTGCTTAGATGTGAACTACCTCCCGCCATCATAGACACTCCTTTTGATGATGCTCCAGAGGTTCTCAATGGGGTTGAAGTCAGGAGAGCATGGGGGCCACACCATAAGTTTGTTCCCTTTTATGCCCATAGCAGCCAGAGATGCAGATATGTTATTTGCAGCAGTAGACGGTGCATTATCATGCATGAAAATGATCTTGCTGCGGAATGCACAGTTCTTCTTCTTGAACCATGACAGAAAGTGCTGTTTGAGAAACTTCACATACATTATGGAGTTTATCTTTACACCTTCAGGAATCCTAAAGGGGCAGACAATCTCTCTCCCCATGATTCCAGCCCAAAACATTACTCCACTTCCTCCTTGTTGGCGCCGTAGCCGTATTTGCATGTGGTGTCCATCAACCAGCCATCCTCCACTCCATCCATCTGGACCATCGAGCGTTGCACAGCACTCATCGGTGAACAAAACAGTTTTGAAGTCAGTCTTCATGTATTGTTTTGCCCACTGAAGCCGTTTCTGCTTGTGTGCAGTGGATAGAGGAGGTCGACAGGATGGCTTACGCACAGCTGCAAACCTCTGAAGGACCCTGCATCTTGTTGTTTGGGGGACGTTGGAGGCACCAGCAGCTTCAAAAACTTGTCTGCTGCTATGACAAGGCATTTTTGCAGCTGCTCTTTTAACATGACGTAATTGCCTATTGGCAAGAGTCCTCAATTTTTCCTTATCAGCACGCACACGTGTGTGCTGTGAATCAGCTACACACTTCTTGATTGTGCGTTGATCACGATGAAGTGTCTTGGCAATGTTGATTGTAGTCATGTCTTGACCTAAACACTCCACAATTTGTTGCTTCTCAGCAGCCGACACATCCTTTTTCTTTCCCATTTTGGCTGAAAATGTAGGCTGCTTAATAATGTGGGACAGCCTTCTTAAGTAGTTTTGCCTTTAATTGGACACACCTGCCAAACTAATTAGCACATGCTTTCAGTGATAAAAAAGAGCCCTGACACACATCACCATCAATGAGTTTAACTGAGAAACAAAAAAATTCTTACCTTATCAATCCTAAACACTTTTTGCAGAATAATTTGGAACACAGTGTAGTGGAGGGGTGTGTGAGGTTCTTCTAATCAATTACCTGCACCTGTTTTATCTTTCCCAAGTAGCATGGGGGCTTGTGTTGCCTCCTACTGGGTTCAGTCTCTAGTCCAGCCATTGAGCTGTAAGTATGGCCTTTTTATGTTTTTGAGTAAATAATATCCCATTTTTCTGTGATTTTTCTGTGCATACGGTGGCACAATTCTGCTTTCACAAGTTCCTCTAATCAGCTGATGCTGATTGATAAGCCGCTGCAGGTCCTCACGTCCAAACACACACTGAGTAGGTCGATTTCAAACACTAAAATACAAATCAATGTTGAATCATACAATATTGACGCCTGGTTATGACTAATAACTCAGACAATGACATATTTAGGACTTAGCGCAGGCCTCTTTTCCAGGATGACAGTATTTTAGTGTTTAAAACATACAAACAACGCATTTTGTGTCATTTAAAAAACACTTGTACAAACCAGAGGAAGTGGTTTTTTTAATGACCTGAAATGCGTTGTTTGTAGGTTTTAAACATTACAAATATTGTCATATTGTAAATCCGTCGTTGAATTATTAGTCTTAACCAGACGTCTGTGTTGTATGATTGAACATTGATTTGTGTTTTGGACAAGGAAAGTATCATACTACTTTGCTCTGATTTTGGAGGCCAAAGCTACTCCTGACACCTATGGTTCCTGTCCGCCTTTTGTAACCACCAAGTGGTACATTTTCAAGGGGTTGTCTCACTACAAGGATTGCTTTTTATCGTGCAAAAACAAGTTACTTTGTGATATATGTCCATTAACAGTGTCCCACCTATTCCGAGATATCCCCTCTTGTATGGGCTGCATCAGCTCTAAAGATCTGTTTGATCTATCCTGATAGGCTGCTAGCACTGGTTGCTATAGCTACAGACCTGGCTTCTACTGCAGCCTAGTAAACACGCCTCTGAATTCAAAATGAGACCAAGAAAACAGGACTGAGGTAGGATGAATCAATGTAGTGAGACACCCCCTTTAACACCTTAAGCCGAACGCCTGAAAAGTAGTTAGGGGCCGTTCACACGGCACAGGGCAAATACCAGTCTGTTTATAGGACCGGTATTTGCCCTGTTTTCGTGCCGAGCACACGGGCGCCAGGGGAGGGCTTTTCTCCGCGGTTTGCAGAGAAAAGCCCTCCCCCTTCACATAGACATGTTCATATTCCATCTAAAAACTGGGCGGAAGAATGAACATGTTCTATGTTTTTCGGACCGCTGGTGGTCTGAAGAACCGCCGGGCAGAAAATCTGCACAAATTTCCATAAGGGTCTGTGCAAAAGTTTTTCAGCTGGTTTTCAAAACCGAGAACCGACTGAAAAACTGTGCCGTGGGGACATGGCCTAAATGACCAGAACATTTTTTTAGTTTTTGCATCCTCGCATTTCAACAGTTGTAACTTTTTTATCTTTTCAATGACGCAGTTGTATGAGGCCTCGTTTGATTCGAGAATTTTTTAAGTTCACTTATGAATAATTGCACATTTCAAACTTAATAACTTGTTAGATTAATTCTACAGGTTATTATGGTCGTGTGGATACCTAATATCTGTAGTTTTTTTTTGTGTGTGTAATGTATGCACAATTATTTTTTATTAAATATTTATTTTTATTTTATTTATTTTTTTACACCTTTTTTTAATGTTTTTTCCTTTTTTTTTAAATTCCCGCTCCCCGATGCTTGCAGGAGCTGCGCTGGGATCAATGCTGTGTGGTACAGCCCCGTTCTCAGCGCTGCTGTGGCGCCGGGCGCCGCTGCAGACGAATGACCTGCACCAGCTGATGTCAAAAGATGGTGGGCGGTTGTTAAGGAGTTAAGCTTCTTAGAGATACATTCCTTCACCTGTATTGAGCCTGAAGATGGGCGGTGGCCTGATACGTGGCTGTATTGCACTATTCCTCAATGACACAGTGGTTACTTTTCTTGTGAGATGGATGGATCAATACAGTTTTGAAAGCAGCAGTCTTCCTCATCTCTGGGAGTGCTGACGGCTTCCATACATTGTATGCCTGGCATTTGTTATTATCAGAGGTGGGCAATCCTGGTTGGAGACACATCCCCAAAACTACATGTAAGAGTTCTGCCTGAACCCCATTGGAGAATGGCCATTGACTGCCGTGAGCTAGAATAAGCTGAGAAGAGGAAACTTTCCTTATACAAAAGCATTTCATAGAGCCAAAAGAAATCTTGTGTTGCTCTTCAGTGTGCTCCTTCCCTCACAGAGGGGTGTAAGGGCCTGTGTCATCCCCTAGTCTATAAGAAGGAGATTCAGAAAGCCCCAGCGCTGTCTGGATTTGCTTCGTTTTCTCTTGGATGTGGACCTTGGCTCAAGTCTGGGGAGGCATGCGTCCGTGTTCTCACCATTTTAGGGTATGTTCACACGGCTTATTTTGGGGCACATTTTGCCTCGTATTTCGTGACGTACTGTGCTTAATACGTAGGGAAATGTGGTACTATGGATTACGCCTCCTCTCCCCGCTCGTATAATACGATCGTATTGTACATGCAGGGAGATAAGTGACATGTCAGTTACTTGCGGCGAATACGCGCCGTGAGTAATCGACGTCTATGGGGCCGGCGGGCTTCTGGCCCCCCCGCTCTGTGGGAGTATGCACGTATTAGCGCGAGCTCCCGAAACCAGGGGCGTTGCTAGGGTCCCAAAACATCCGGGACTCGGGCCCTTAAGTTTTTCTGAGTAGGGCTGAGTGCACACGGAATTTTTTTGCGTCTCATTGTGAACGGGGGATGTATTTTTACAGAGAAAAACCTTTTGTATGTAGGCTCCGGGAGAAATATAAGTGATTACACTGCAGTTACATTTAGTGACTCACAGGAGACGTCTCTAAAGAGTTGTTCTATTTCCCTTCTTCTTCTCCATTTGTCCCAGAAGCTATGATGACTTCTACCGTCCACAACTCTTCACTGAAAAATGTACAAACCAAACATCTTAGACCCCTCATTTTATCAGCATTTCTCTACAATTTCCTATCTCTATACAAAATCTCCATCTATAGTGCCCCAAATGATAATAATTACCCCCTTGTAGGTAAATATTTGCCCCCTATAGCCAGGTAGTAGCCCGTTGTAGCCCCCTTTAGCCAAGTAGCTGCCCCCTCTAGCCAGGTTGCTGCCCCCTCTGGTCCTGCAGCTTGAGAGTGGTGTAAGCAGCGTGATGTCATCACGCTACTTACGCCATCTCACGGGGCCCGGGACCTGCCGGCTTAGAGGATCCCAGCGTCGCAGGGGGGTGATGAAAGCGATGCGTGCCCCGAAGGAATCTGCCTAGCGACGCCCCTTCCCAAAACACACAATGTACTGCGGCGCCTACTGTACGAGCCGCAGTACATCGTGTGAACATACCCTTACATTGCTGCAGCTCATTTTGTTGGGTCCTGAATGGGGGACATAGGGGCAGGTGTTGTCCTGACAGCAGTATTCTTGATACTGTATAAACCATTCCCATTGAGCCCATTCACTTAGGCAGAGAACAGCAATAGGTTTTAAAGGTAATGGTCGATCCATAATTCTTATGCTTGGATATCCCAGTCGTATTATTTGTCTAGTTGAATTCTCAATGTTTTTGATGTTTATTATAAAGCACAAATCACTGACAATATGTTCTTGTTTTCCTACTTGCCGGCTGGACGTCTGCAGCAGGATGCATTCTTCAATAAGACTGGCGACGTGTGGAAAATTCAGCAGACTCTACTGCTCTTCTGTTCTGCAGAGCAGGAGGTTTTGCCAGACACCGATATCTTCAGAAACACCAAGTGAAAAAGTTCTCCACCACCCTGTGATGCTTAATGAAGTGATCAGCTGCTTGTGTCTGAAAGAAGGACAGGTTAGTTGCTTTTTTTTCCATACAGATGCTTACAGGAAATATGTTATATGTAGATTTTGTAAAAATGGCACTTAAAGGGGCTCTTCTTTTTATTTGTTATAGGGCTCACAACTGTATTATATTAAACTTTGTAATTCATATTTATTAATAATTATTTACCGGTCATGCTGTGCAGAACCAGACAAAGAGCCCTGTCCTCCCTCCCCCTCATATTCGCTGCAAACTTCTTGATAGTCATTGATCACATGGCCTCAGTGAACGTTTTGTCATCACTCAGTGGGTGTGCTTTGAAGCCAGGCTCAGCTTAGAAACACTCCCCTGTAGTGGGTGTGACCAAAGGCTGCATTCACTCTTTCCAGCCTGTAGTTTGCAAGTGAATAGAAGTTATTGCATTGAAGTAGTTACAGGGGAGCGAACTGTTAGTAAATCCTGCCAGCAGGACTCAAAGATAAAAAAAAAGTAATTGGAGCAGAGGATAGAAGTTCAGAGCTGGGGGGTTGTGTATTGCTGTCATGAAAATGATGACTGCAGCTCTTTACAGTTTATACAGTGACTCATAAATCCTAACTATTATCATGACAGTAAGTACAGAGCTTGGGAGGATTACACACTTATGTCAGCACAATGCCTAGCAGTGATAACTGTGGAGGATCGTACTAGATTGCAATGCAGTCTAGGACTTGTAGGAAAAAGTTGCTGGAGAACTACTGATACTCCCACAAGCAGGAAGATTCACTGCAAAAAGTGGATCTTATGATTGATGAATAAGGAAGTAAAAGAAAGGAAACACATGAAGGTAGTGGAATATCTATACTTTTCAATATAAATGCTGTTTATAGTGAAATCTTTAAACACCCGGCTAACACTTTTAAGGCCCTAGTAGGGGTTGTCCAATTCCTCCCAAAAATGTACAATTAGCCCTAAATGGGTTATATAATGCAAAAAGCAAACTCTCCAAACACAAAAATACAACAGTACCGAACAGGCAATAAAACCCATACAATTAACCAAATTGTGGCACATTAAACTGCTGTCTTATCTACATGCATTAAACATAAGTATTTAGTGCACATTTTGATCAATTCCTGTATTCCCACCTACGGCGTCAAGGTGATCTGATTAGGTGGTCGCCTATATCTAGATTTGTCTCTCCTTTGGGTCAAAGCCGATATACATTTAGGGCATGTACTGACTCATTTTTCTTTTTATGGTGCATTTGGAGGAATGACTTCCTCTATCTTGGCTATGTCCTCCATCTTAATGAGCGGCTCTCCAGGGTCTAGCTGGGGTTTGCCAGAGCTGGGGATCACCCTCTAGGACGTCCATATGCGCATGTCTTTATTAAACAACCCCTTTTAAAAAGGTTAACCCCTTTTAGGCACAGCCAGTTTTGAGCTCTATGACAGAGCCCCATTTTTCAAATCTAATATGTGTCACCTTATGGCAGAATAATTTATTAAAGAGAACCTGTCATATAGATTATGTCCCCCTTGCTGAGGCCAGCACAAGCTAGTGTCAGACCTGCTGTTTCCAGCGCTGTTTCCCTTATTCTGTAAGATGCTGTAGTTTTTGAGTAGTTAATGCTCAAATCTTATTCATGAGCAGGTGTTAGCCCCACCCACTGACAGTTATTCACATGTTTCTACCTATTCAAAGTAATAGGTTTATCAGTTGAGGTGGGCGGGGCTAGCCTCAGGTGGGCGGGGTATGAAAAAAATTATTTTTTATATGACTCATTTCTGGCTGAAAACTGTAGATTTGAGCACTAAATGCTCTAAAACTACAGCATCTTATAGATTAAGGGACACAGCGTTATCTATGTGACTGGTTCCCTTTAATGCTTTTACCTATCCATGTGATTAAGAGATTGTTTCCTTGTGACATATTGTGCTTTGTTAGTAATACATCTTGGTCCATACAATTGTTTGTGAAAAATCTCAAAATGTCGTGAAAATTTTGAAAAATTTGCCTCTTTCAAAGTTTGAAAAAAAATTCTGCGTGAAAGACAATTATACCACAACAAATAGTTTATAAGTAGCATCTACCAAGTATTTACTTTATTTTGGCATCATTATTTAAATGTCTTTTTTTACGACATTATGGAGCTTACAAATTTAGTAATAATTTTTCAATGCAGATTTTTTTAAGGGACCAGACCAGTTCTGACTTGGCTTTGAGCGGCCTGTACGTTAGACATCTCCACAAATGATTCCAGTTAAGAAACTGTGCCCCTTAAAGTATTAAAAACAGCATTTAGGAAGTTTGTTACCATTCTAGGTGTTTAACAGGAATGAAAGGATAACGGAAGTGAAATTTAAAATGTCAACTCTTTTTTTATTTTTTTTATTTTCAGTTTAAAAGTTTTGACTGGAGCACAATAGATGATAACAGGGACATGCAACTAAATCACACTCACACACACTGATACTGCTGTTTTTTTTTTTAGAGCTATCCCCTACGTGGCCAGAGTGCACTATTTGACTCAGAAAGGAAGCAGCACCTACCGGTCTCATTTTGGGGTCTCATTTTATTAGGATATTTTTTAGGCTCCTTTACAAGCTGTCAGACATCCTAAAGTGGTAACATTTAATAAACATCCCAGAAAAAAACATAATTTTGGAAACTACATCCCTAAAGGAATATATGCAGGAGTGTAGGGATTACATTGACATTACTGTTGTTTCACATACTTTTTTAGGCTGTCAAAATGAAAAATGAAATTTTTCCCAATGGTATTCAGGTTTAGCTGAAAATGTTTCATTTTCACAAGGAATCCTGAAAAATAGCACTCCAATATTTGTTACACAATTTCTTACAAGTTTTGCAATACCTTATATGTGGAGGTAAACTGCTGTCTGAGCGCATGGCAGGGCGTACAAAGGAGCTCTATTAGCTTTGTGGCATGCAGATTTTGGTGGGTTTACAAAATTTTAAAACCCCAAAAGTAACAGAGCAGGTGAAACCTTGCATTTTGGAATCCACAGCCCTCAGGGAATTTATCTACGGCTGCATTGTGCATTTTGGTTCCACAAGTTTTTTTTTTTTTTTTTAGCACTGGGCCCTGAAAATGGGAAAAAACCTTGTTTTTTGTGCTTCACTTTTACAGTGTTCGCCGTGCGGTAGAAATGACATGATAACCTTACTATGTGATCTGTACAATTATATTAATAATATATAGTATGTTATGATTTACTGCTTTAACACAATAGAAATGCGTTTGTAAAAAATTGTGTTTTTATTTCGCCATATTCTAAGAGCCATAACTTTGTTTTATTTTTCTGTATACAAAGCTGTATAAGGACTGTTTTTTGTGGGATGAGTTGACTTTTTTTATTGGTACCATATTTATGTTTATTTATTTTTTGGGTTGCATTTTTAATGGGGAAAGTGCAGTGTCCATGTTTTACTTTTTTTTTTTTTTACTTGTCCACACAGGGGACTACACTCAGCGAACATTAGCTCAATGATGCAATACATTGCAGTACAGTGCTGTACTGCATTGTATTACTGTTAGGGTATGTTCACACGACGTCTTGTGTCCATATGCGCATACGCTTTTCTAATGCGTGTCTGGGTCGGACCCAGACACGCATCTAACAATCAGCAGTGAGTTTACCACTGCCGGCAATGAGAAACATGCAGCGGTGTTCACGTGAGTGATCGCCGCTGTGTGTATCCATCACACCTGTCGGGTTCATCTTTCGGATGCGATCCAGGAAATGACATGCAATTCTGTGATCGCATCCAAACGGCGGAAATGACAGACTCGATGCAAACACGCAGCGGCGATCTCTCATGTGAACGCTGCTGTGTATCTGTCATTGACGGCAGTGATAAAGTCACTGCTAATTGTTAGATGCGTCTCTGGGTCCGTTCAGACCGACCCAGACACGCATCAGAAAAGCGGATGTTCACACGGACATGAGACGCCGTGTGAACATACTCTTAGTTATCTTGACCAGCCATAACAACCTGAAAGTCTAGCAAAGGCTTCCGGGTTGTTATGGAAGCCATCAGCATTCAGACCCCTGGGTGCCGATGGAAACATAGCCCTTTCCCTCTGTCATTCCTTTTTCATGCGCGGTTTTATTGAGGCATCTAAGGGGTCATAATAATTCAAAAACCTCCCAAGTGATCAAAAAGAAGGAATATAATCAAAACTACTAACCAAATAGGACAATTCCTTTAAAATATAACTTTTAATAGAGTATACTAAAAAAAACCTTATCAAAATCCACAGTGAGACCACCCAAAAAGGGATAAAAACAATACTATGGGACAGCTAGCCAGTTGGCAAAAAAAGGAGCTTAACCTAACAAGTCCCTATCAAAATACCTACATACTGCCTAATACAGAGAACCCGCCCCGATAAGGGCGACCCTGCAATGGTGGGCTCTAGTAGTCCCTATCAAATGCCCTATGTCTCTCACAAAGTGGAGAATATACATAGATATCTCCACAAAAATAGGACAAGAAAGAAGAAAAATAGGTATATACACAAGTGAGAAAATTACACAGCCTTTGAATAGTGTCACAAATGTATCTACACAACGTCAAGAAAATAGATAGCCGGTAAGGACCACATAGTCAAGGATACATGTACTACAATAGTTAAATAAGCACACTGATCCCCACAATGCAACAGATTAATCCCCAGACGCAGCGTTTCATCCCAATCTCAGGGATGGACTAAACTAGATACATAATACCTGGTAGACAAATCAAACTCTTCATGTTAGGCTGGTATGCCTGAAAATAAAGGACACCAGAGAGATTGATATATATAAATCAATCTAAACTCTTCCATAGAAAGCATACTGCAAAGTAATTAAAGAGCAATTTGAATGCAAAGTAACATACCTGACCAACATATGAAAGCTAGTATGCTCCCCGGTGGGTGCTCCTTTGGTGTAAGGTGTTCACTGTCCCACATAGATGTCTAGCCCTCCCCACCTATTTATAAAGTGGGATAGTTCCAATGAGGGCTAAGCTACCGCCCACTTACAATATTTCACTGTCCTATCACGTCCCAACTGATATTGGATTAAGACAGACCACCAGTTGAAGCATGCCAGAAGTTGTTACGGCGTCCACAAGAACATACTGCGCATGCGGGGATGTTTAAAGATGGCCGCTATGGTTAGCGAAGACATCCGCGCATGCGCAGACACCCAAAGATGGCGCCGGGAGCCACTCAAAACATCCTACAGGCGCAGAAGATCATGGCAAACAGGCGAGTCTGCTGAACATGTGCAGATGTTCAGATATGGCCGCTAGTTCAGACGGACACAACCGCACGTGCGCGGACATCTGAACACAGCGCCGAGGGCCGCTCAGAACATCGTGCAGGCGCTGAAGTTCACATCAGGTGAACATGGACAAAAAGTCTATCTGCGCCTGCGCGGCTAGCCGCCCACAACCTCACTCAATAACCAACAGTCTCGGCTCATTTGTTGGCGCAGGAGCGTATTGGCTTTGATGCTAAATGCCAATGTGTGCCCTCTATTACAAAAGGTGAAGAGGCATATAGCAACCAGCATATATATATATATATATATATAAAGGCGCGGGTACGCACTCTATAACTATCCAATGTTAAGTTCAATAGCAACCCCACTGCACTGTATGAATCAGTCAAAATGTTACCATGTGTATATAGGCATCTTGACGCCAATTTATAACATACATATACAATCCAAATAGTCAGTAAGGATCATACGATTTCAAAGGACAGGAAATATAAGTACTGTATTTAATGAGAGTAGTGGCGTACAGGGTAAGTACCAAGGGAGAAATTAATATATGTTTATAGACAGAGAAGTAGAATTACCAAGACCAAGAAATCCAGGGTTGGAAACAGAAGGCCATAGATTGTGGTAGCCATGTGGGTCACTATATAAAACAGGAAAACGAGAGTGATTCGTTAAGCCCACGTGGATATACACAATCCAGTCTATAGATCCATTGGGTCTCTCTTTGGAGAATCAGTCGATCCCAATCTCCTCCCCTAACAGGGGTTTTGACCACAAATCCCTTTTTTAA